>PVIH01003840.1:0-151968 GCA_004025045.1 Sigmodon hispidus
GTGTGTGTGTGTGTAGGTGTGTGTAGGTGTGTGTGTGTGTGCATGTGTAAGGGGTCAAAAGGTAGGTTTTAGAAGCTGGTTCTCCCTCCCGTGGGCTCCGTCAGTCTTGGTGACCAGTGTCACAACCCATTGAACTACCTACTGGCTCCAGATCTATTTGTTTTGGTTTTTCTTTTTTTAAATATTTATTTTTATTTTATGTGAATTGGTGTTTTGCCTGCATGTATAACTGTGTAAAGGTGTCAGATCTTGGAATTACAGACAGTTGTTAGCTACCATGTGGATGCTGGGAATTGAACTCGGGTCCTCGGGAAGAACAGTCAGTGCTCTTAACCGCTGAGCCATCTTTCCAGTCCTCAAAGGTATTTTTTAAAGTAGCGCATGGGACTTGGTCTCTGTATTTGGAAATACTGCATTTGGAAGCAGCAGAAACAATTCAATGTCATTCTGAATAATGAATTTAAATATGAGTCAATACAACCAGCTGTTATTGGGAGTCTTTCATTTAACAGGAGTGACCAGCTGTGCCATGCTCTGCTGGGCCTACCTGCCAATCACCCAGTTGTCTGGGTTCCCAGGAAGTCTTCTAGACTTGTGCTCATAAAGAACAAAACTGTAAAACAGTAACTGGTGATTCTGGGCCCTTCCCACCACCCTTCTGCCTCCACTCCCTGCCTCTGTAGAAACACAGAACAGGGCTTGAGGAAGCCCACATCCCAAAGCCACAGTCAGTGAGAAGACACTGGCCATCTCCTAGGGTTTCTTTCTCTTCCCAGTTCCTCACATCAAGGAAGTTAAAGTTACTCTGTGCTTTCTTCTCAATCACTGCCTTTTTCCCTTTGGAAAAGACGAGTATCAGTCAAGGAAGAATACATGACCCCTTGTCAACAGTAAACAGCACCTGGGTCTGTTGCAGTGAAGGCTTAGATTCTGGCTACTGATGCTGGGCAAACAGCACCTAAATCATAAATAAGACCAACCTAGGCCACTTGAGCTCACTGGCAAGAAATTCTCTCTCTCTCTCTCTCTCTCTCTCTCTCTCTCTCTCTCTCTCTCTCTCTTTCACACACACACACACACACACACACACACACACACACACACACACACACATATTGAGTATATATACTGAGATAGTTTTCACTGTGGCCTCCTTAGCTTCGAATTCTCACTTTAGCCTATGCTGGCTTTGACCTTGAAAGCCTCTGGATTCTGCCGCCTGATCAGGTTTTCTGATCAACACATCAAGCTGCCCTCTCTCCGTCTTGCTTTGTGTACAGTTTAGTGAGCAGCCATCCCTTAAACATTTTTAAGTTTAAACCTGAAAGACCCCATGAAAAGCCTCCCCAATAGATGAAATAAATACAGATTTTAAACACTTGAACATTTAGGGATTTAGGAAGCTTAGCCGATAAATATGACTATGTGAAAAGTATCCAGATTCAATGTGCACAGTCTAGCATGATGGTTTACACACTGTAATCCCAGCCACACCGGAGACTGAGGTAGAAGTGCCTGAGTTCAAGGCCAGCCACGGCTATATTGTAAGACCCTATCTCAAGAAAAAAAGAAAATAAATAAAGCAAAAAATATCAGTGACCAAGGAGGAGACAGTTGCTAAGTGTGGTTGTACTGGCCTGGAAAAATCACAAGTTCAAAACCAGCCTAGACCACATAGGAAGACTTAGTCTCGGTTAAAAACAACAAAAAATCTTCCAATCTCAAATTCTTTAACTCTTCCCCAAGACTGTTGTGGGAGAAAAGCGAACTTTTTGTTACTAAACTTCAATCTTTATGGAAATGGCTGTGGCAGCTCATACCTCCGCACTTGGGAGACTGAGACAGGATTGAAAAGTGAAAGCCAGTCTGGGCTACATAGTGAGTTCCAGAACTGCCTGGGCTGAGTGAGACCCTGCCCAGCACGCCCCCCCCCAAAAAAAAAGTAAATACATAAAACTATGGAAGTATATAAACTTGAAGCAAACAACTTGGAATTTCAGAAATTAGTGAGTTTTAATTGTTTTCTTCCAAATGAGCTGGGTCACTGGGTCCTGAGGCCCTCATCTAGAAACCTTACTCCCTAACAAACAGTACAAACACTCCAGTTTCTGGGATAGGAATCATTTGCTTCCTCCAAGGGTTAGCCAGAAATCCTAAATAGCAGCCTCAATCCCTGCATCATAGATTCCCTGCTTTAGCGTTTGCGCAACAGATAATTCAGAATAAATTCAACTTTTAGAAACCTCCAGCTAAGGCTCTGCACTCTGCAAAACATCACCACACCCAAGACTTCCTCAGCCCAGATCTAGAGGTTATTGCACAAATCACATTGGGCACAGATGAGTCACTTGGTTTGCAAAAGAAGTTTAGAGGTTACCATCGTTCCTAATCACGGAACATACGCAGTAGAGCCTGGGCAGCATTTTTCTTCTGTGTGGTCAGCGCGCAGGGAGTGGCTATAGCCCCTGTCGCTGCTGGATCTGGTAGAGCTTACTGTTACCACAGGGCAAGATCTCTAGCTGAATGCTCAATAAGTGCATTAAAAGAGCCTGATGCTCAAGTCAGGAATCCCAGGAGATGTCCTACAGAATTCCTAGGCAGCCTCCCAGCGTGTTGGGGGTGGTGGGGGTGGGAGGAATCTGGCTCCTATGGCCAAGCTAGAGGCAACCGCTTGGAGTCACATGTAAGATGGCTCTTACCCAGAGCCCACTGGCATCCCACCGCCCCAAGGATGCTTTTAGTATGTAGGTCGCGGCTAACTTTCTCCAAGTGTTACCCACAGGTGAGTCTCGGCAGTGGACCCGCGCCTGGGACTCTAAGGGTCGCCTCCCTCCAACATGCAAAGCCAGAGCCGCGGGCTGTCCCGCGAGCTGAGCCCTTTCTTGGTGCACAGAGCAGCACCGGTCCCCCTCGCCACTCACCTGGTCAGTGCTTATCCGGCCGCTGCTCCGCTAGTTGTTAGCAAGTTGGGCGGTGGCTGGGCACTTCTAGTACACTTCTGCCGGACCCGCCCTCGGGGCGGGGCAGCATCCCTCGCCCAGCAGACGCCTGGCTGGGCCGCGCCCTGCAGACCCCGGAGCTTCCCCAAGCTGGAACAGGGACACGCCCGCCAGCCTGTGCCCCTCACCTGTGCCCGGCAATGATCCCTGGACGTTCGCATCCAGACACTCGAAGATTCCCGATTCTGAAGCTGCCTCTCATAGTCTCATCCTTGTCTCCATTTCCTTTACCTAAAGCTCTCCCCAGAAGTGCAAAGTGACCTATCCGCGTGAGGGGAGGAAGGGGCAGGTGTCCCTGACGTGTCTGAGTTGTAAGAGGCACCCCCGTTTGCATTCATTTTTGCTCTGAATTTTGCTGTGTCTGAATATCCCAAGTTTTGGTGTTTTGGATTAACTCAGAAGGTGGTACATAGTAGGTTTGACTCAGTGGGCATTTGTTGATTAATGAATGAATGAATGAGAGTGGGTGAATAATGAGTGAGTAAATTGTTTCCTAGGAAGATGTTTTCTCAAAGAATGAAGGAGAGTGCTGCCGGGCAAAGGACAGTTAAATCAAAAGAACAGGGCGAAGCTCTTTCTGTATGATACAAGAAACAGCCACCTTTGCAAGAAGGCTGGTAATCAGCTTGGAAGCATTTATTTAGATAAAACCTGAGTGACGTGGTGAATTTAAGGTAATTTTTCTTTTCCAGCTTCAGATGGAAATCATCATCTAATATCCATCAACCATTTATTCACCCATATTATGCCTTAGGGCTTTACATACATTTATGGGGTTGGTATTATTTTAATCCTGTTAGGTCCAAAGCAACTCCCCAGAATGGCACTGCTGAGTAAATAGAAACTTAACCAGGGGGGCTGGAGAGATGGCTCAGCGGTTAAGAGCACCATCTGCTCTTCCAGAGGACCCGGGTTCGATTCCCAGCACCCACATGGCAGCTAACAACTGTCTGTAGTTTCAGTTTCAGGCAAACAACAAGGCAAATAAATAAATAAATAAATAAATAAAAGTGTTTAAAAAAGAAAAGAAAAGAAACTTAACCAGGAATCTCTCTTAATCTGTCCCTAAATATCAGCTACCTAGGGCATGGACATTTAATTCCAGATCAATCCCAACAGGCTGTATCAGCTCAAAGCACCCTGCCCTCACTCGGCTGACATATAAAATCCGATTGTATTTCCTCCACCCGGGGTGGGGATGTCACCTTGGCAGTCTGAGCCCCAATAAACCTTTTTTCTACCCATAGAGCAGTTAGGCCAGTTTGGGAGTTTCATTGTGCCCTTGCTTTCAAATTTCATTTTAGACATGAGAAAACTTAGGTATAAGAAATGAAATATAACCATGATCAAGGTGAAAGTATGTTAGAGTGAGAGATGGTCTCTCTGGCACCAAGTTCTTCCTGCTCTATCTAAAACCTCAAAGAGTATGTGTCAGACAGCCCTAAAAGAGAGAGAGAGACAGGCTCTTGAAGAATCTGAGTCAGACAGGAAGGTCTGGTTTTGTGTTGTGAAGATCTGAAGGAGCAACCTGCTCCGCCATTGTCCAGTCAGAATTTCATCTATGCTCAACTGCTCTTTCCATTTCTTAATGGCTGATCAGAGCATCTCCTAAAGCCAACAGCTTTCGGTGGCCTCCCCTCTCCTCCCCCTCCTCTCTCTTCCCCTTCCCTTCCCTCCCTGACTTCCTTTCCTCCTTCCAGGCTTCCTTTTCTCCCTGCTTTAGTCTGTTGAATAGGAAAAAAAAAAAAAACCTCAAAAACATTTCTGAAACATAGTCTATTAAGGCCAGTCTAGGCTACATAGTGAGACCTTAAGTCTAAACAACAACAAGAAGTCAGGATAAAAGAACTGAATATGGTGGTGTTGCCTATAATAACTCCCAGTATTCAGGACTGGGAGTTCAAGCCCTCGATGCACACACACCCAAGTAAGGGCCTTTATAATAAGGTCCAAGAGGAGTGAACCACCTTGTGAAAACGCAGTGGGAACTTGCCCTCTACCAATAAAGCAAGCAGACTCTAGGTCCCAGCCTCCTGAATGATAAGGGTTAAGAGCCTGCAGTTTACAAACCACCTGGTAGATGATTCTTTTTGTAGAGAAGACCAAGTGAATTCAGATACGGGGCAAGTAATTTGCTTCTCCAAGCTCCTTCAGCGGGAGGAGCAGAATCCAGAAGAACTAACTTTTATGATATCTGCATTAAAACACAACAACAGAACCACTGTTAAGAGAGAATCACTGTAGGACTAGCTAAGCCTCAGGCAAAGGGGCTTGCCACAAAGTCGGACAAAGTCTTGATCCTTGTAACTTGTGAGGAAAGGACTGAACTAATTTTTGAATGTTGTCCTCTGCCTCACCACCCACATGCTCACATGCATACCTGCAAAAGATGCATTTTAAAATATTAAAATAGGTTAATAAAATTTTAGAAATAAAATTACTATAAGCATAAAAACATCACTTTAGGCAGGTGTGGTGGCTCATGCTTTTAATCCCTGCACTTGGGATGCTGAGACCGGGATCCCTTCCAGTTCAGGACCAGCAGGGATACACAGAAGAGTCTGTCTCAAAAGAAAATACAAAACCCCCAAACAATCACTGTAGAAGATGGCTTATGTAAATCACAGAGCAATCCAGAGGTCATCTGACTCTCCAGAACTCCTGTAGTCTCTAAAAGAATCAACTATTAGTGTATTAATAACTCAGCCAGTCTTCCACAACCAGAGGGAAATGGGCAGACAAGCACTCACTCATCAGAGGCCATGAGAAGGCCTGCTGTATTCTCTAAGGTAGGCTTACAAGTTCTCCAGGGCTGTCCCCAGCAAGCTTACACAGGGAAGTCACTGTATGGCTGCCGATAAATTCTGACACCATGAACTCTCCTCTGCACAGGTAACCTGGCAACCAGTTGTTTGAATGAGTCATCTGTAGATGATTAGCATGTGAGTACTGAACTGGATGGGCCACAGGTCCCTTAAGAAAAGGCCTCAGGCCTTAAGATGTTGAGTCATAAGGACTCTCTATGAAGGTTAGCCAGAAGTGGACGGCCAGTGTGCTCTGGAGATAAGAGATGAGTCACACTAGCCAACTGGGTAATCTTTGATTGATTTTTTTAGGGATCAATAAAGCATAAGTCTTTGTCTTAGAACTCTCACTTATGCTGAACTGAATCATAAGCTCAGACTGACTTCTTCACTTCCCCATTCTAGAGAACACATTTCTGTCAACTTCATGACAAACAAAACTAGCAATGGGGGTCTTGCTATCCTAGGGAGTGCCCGGAGTTTACAATCTGTCTATGTACAGTAAATGACCTTTTAGAACCCAACCCAATGCATATATAAACTCATTCAAAGTAAATATGCAAGAGAGTCTCATAAAATATCACTGCATGATTACTAGATACCGATGACTGTGCTGTTTGAAAGAAGGAAGAAGCCTAACCTTGACCCTCAGCAACAGGCCACATGACTTCTGAAAGTGAAGATGTTAACACTGATTTAATGAACAAATGATCGAAAGTCAAGCAAAGGTTCTCATGGCAACTTTACACCCATAGTACCTTCAAGGAGGGACTTGGAAGAAGCTGCTGGATGGTCCAGATGATGTCTGAAGGAGGAAACTTCAGGCAGAGAAAGTCAGGAAAGAGTAAAACAGACCAGAGCTAAAAAGGGAGAGAGAGGGCTGGAGAGATGGCTCAGGGGTTAAGAGCACTGACTGTTCTTCCAGAGAACCTGAGTTCTATTCCCAGCATCCACATGGCAGCTGACAACTGTCTTTAATTCCAAGATCTGACACCCTTACACAGTTATACATGCAGGCTAAACACCAATTCACATAAAATAAAAATAAATATTTTTTAAAAAGAGAGAGAACCAACTAGTCAATTTTCAAATAGGGAAATTAGAGTTGGGGAAGAAGGTCTAGAAGTAAATAATAGGAAAATTATGGACATGTGAAAAGCACATGTGCATGGGGGGGGTTAAAGGTGGCTCAGCAGGTAGAGTGTCTGCCACCAAGCCTGATGAGCTCGCTTCAAGCCCCTGGGCCGCATAGTAGAAGGGAAAACGGACTGTCCTCTGACCTCCATTCATGTACCATGGCATGCACGAGGCCTCCCACACACAAACAACTAAATGTAATAAAAATTAGAGCATGAAGAAATGTGAACTAAAGCCAGAAAGAAAGATTTCCCAGAAACTAGCTACACTGTGCCAATTGAGAAAAGATGCCCTACAAAACTTGAAGCCCTAGGGAACTATAAATAAAAGCACATGGACATGGACAGTCGCTCCCTCAAAGAGTAGACTGTTGGAACGACCAGGAAAAAGAAAAATAAATCTTCCTTTTTGCCACATTTGGTCCACAGCAAGTTTGCCAATTCTGCCTGTATCTGAAGCCTGTCAATATGTCCAGGTGACAAGTGAGAAATGGATCTGACCTGAGAACATTTGGTGTATGTGATGCTCACAACGGGCTTCTGAGTTGGGAACCTGGAACTTTAGGAGCCTCGGCGTCATCATGGGGACACAATGTGTGCCTTGAAGATGGAGCACTTTCCAGACAGAGCCAAAAGACTGTGGCTGTCTGCTGCTAACATCTGTGCCATGGGCCCTTCATTTCTAGTGTCCTCCGAAGGGATGGAATATATGCCTCAGCCATTTTGCCAACCCAGTTCTTCCAACTCACTCAATACACAAACTCATCAAAACCTAACCCACACAGCAATGAACGAAGTGCTAGTTAACACAGCCCCCCTGCCCACATAACAGCCCAAAGCCCTCTCAAGAAGGCATTGGCAACCCTAGGCAACAAGCATGGAGAGAAGCCAACAGAATGACAGAATTGGAGGTACCATTGTCAAGGTGGAAATCTCCTTTCCCTGTCTGCCTCAGTTCTAGCCACTTCTGTTCTTTTTCTGCCTCAAGCCTAACCCAAGCTGGCCTTTAGCACAAGCTATCACAGCTCCCCCCCCCCACACACACACACCTTAGAGCCTCTCCTGAGAGCTTGGGGTCTCAGCATGTCCATCAGCTTACCTGCCATTGTGGGCTGTCCGACAGTGCATTTTCAGAGCTAATAAGCATTTGACATTGCCCCTGTGAAGAGACAGGAATGGAATGAAAGAGTTTGCTAAGGGTGCTGTGGGGAAGTACTGTAGTCTGGGTGGCTTCAATGACAGACATTTATTTGCAAATATAGGGGCCAGAAGTCCAAGAACAGCAAGTTAGTTCCTCCTCCTCCTCTTCCTCCTCCTTTTGTTGAGACAAGGTCTTACTGTGTGTTCAGGGCTGGCCTGGAACTCACTCTGTAGACCAGGCTGACCTTGAACTCACAGACCCTCCTGCCTCTGCTTCCTGTGTGCTGGGATCAAAGGTGTGTGCCAACATGGCTGGTTCTTCTTTTGTGATGGAATATCCTCTATTTATTCTTCAACGATTTCATATACATGAAAGTGAGTTTCCTTTCTCCTTGCCTAGAAATAACTGTATGGGGGACTGGAGAGATGGCTCAGAGGCGAAGAGCACTGGCTGCTCTTCTAGAGGTCCTGAGTTCAAGTCCCAGCAACCACATGGTGGTTCAACCATCTAGAATGAGACCTGATGTCTTCTTCGGGTAGGCAAGCATACATGGGGGCAGAACACTATATATATAATAAATAAATAAATCTTAAAATAAAAGACTGTTCTTCCTGAATCTTCACATGATCTTTCCTCTGTACATCTCCGTGTCCTGGTCTTCTCTTCATATAAGGACACTTGTCATGCACCACGTCTGCTTTATCAGTTTCTTAAGGACCCCCCCCCCATTTCCAAATCAAGTCACATCCAAAGGTACTGAGGGTTAGGTCTTCTCCTTCAACTGTGTCCTTCAAGGGACATGGTTCACGTATAAAATAGGACTGAGGAAGGAGTGAAGGTGATAAGTGTCCTGGTAGCTAAAACGGTCCCTGGCAGTTTAGAAGGTGGTAGCTGAGCTGAGGGCGGTTTTGATGAAAAAGGAATGACTCCCAAGTGTCGTCCTGAAATATTTAAATACCCAGTCATGTCTGCATTTGGATTGTGCTTCCCACTCTTGACCACCCTACCTGGGACCCTTTTTAAACATCCCTTTCTAAAGCTTGGACTTGCTAAAGCTGTTTTCTACCACCAGCTACAAAGGCATTCTAATTAGGGCGGGGCATAGGCTCCCCTAACAGAGGAGGACTGCGTGCTAGACGAGGCCTGAGCCTGAAAGCACTGGTTTCCATGCCTGTTACCATGACGACATGACTCATGTTTCAGGATTTCCCTACGCCTACACCAGCCACACAGCTTCCCTTAGGAAAGTCTTCTGTGGGTGCCAGCTGCTGGGTGCCCCTTCCAGGTAGCCACTGTGCTGGGACTCAAGCTTGTACAGAGCCCCCTCCCCTTTCTTCCCTAACTGCTTCTCATCGGTTCCCTGACACATTGCTGCAGGCTCTGGAACTGTTGTCCCACTTCCTGTCTGCCCGCTAGCACATCCTGTCCCTTCCTCTACTCCCAAACCATCCTCTTCTCTCCCCCAGGAACACATGGGTGTGCTTAATAAATTGTTCCTCCCAAACTCAAAACAGACACTCAAGGGGTGGCAAGGAGAAGGCGTGAGTGACTTGTGAGGATGCAGCAGGAGGATGGATTCAGGTTCGAGGCTAGCCTGGATTACACAGTGAGCTCCTGGCCAGGCTGTCTCAAAAGATAAAACAACACCGTCTCTGGGTGTGAGCTTTGTTTTAGCTTTTTGCACACAGCAAGCAAGGAAGGTTGGGTAGGAGCTTGTGACCAGCTGATAAGAATCATTTCCCTGGCACAAAAGTGCTCATATTGCAAACCGAATGGTTGGGCTTACCCGGGCTGTGCCAGGGCGTGGAGAACAGGACAGACAGGCTACAAATCTTCATGTCGGGAACGCACTATCTATAATCTCAACGCTTTTCCCTGCCAGCAACCACCAGAATCTTTCCAGTGACTTGAGGAGAACTGATCTGTGCAGAGAATCGGAGAACATGGAGGATCCTCCTCCCGTCTGCATTTCTATTTAGCTGTTTGAGTCAGGGTGTCATGTGCAGGGGTGGGTGGTTTGAGCAACATATAGACTCAAGACGAATGACTTGAGTCTTCTAACTTCGCCTTGATACTCGACTACAGGCTTGTGCTGCCAAGGCTGGTTTTCTGGAAATCTGTCTTGTTTCCTTAGTCTTCTGTTGTTTTGTTGTATGGGTGGGGTTTGTTGTATGGACAGGGGCTGTGCACTTGTGTGTGCCCTTAGAAGGCTAAAGGAAGATGCCATGTGTCCTCTCTGTCCACTCTCCTTTGAGCTAGGGTCTGTCACTGAACCTAGAGCTAGGCTGGTGACCAGCAAGCCCAAGTGCTTCTGTTACCTTTGCCCTTCAGAAGAGCTGGAGTCATTGGTGCGCATGGCCACACCTGGCCTTTTATGTGGCCACTAAGGTCTGGGGAGGCCTGCTCAGCAAGTGCTCTCCCCACTGAGTCACCTCCTTAGCTCTCTGCACTTAACAAAAAGATTTAATTATTTTTATCTTATATGTCTACGTGACTGCTGCATGTATGTCTCTGCACCACATGTGTGGCCAGGCCCTCAGAGACCAGAAGCCGGCACTGGATCCCCTACAACTGGAGTAACTGTGAGCCGCCAAGGTGGTGCTGGGAACTGAACTTGGGTTCTTTGAAAGACGCAGCTAGTGCCTCTCCCGGCCTTCTCTGCACTTTTAAAGGGCCTGTCCGAGGCTGTGAAACCACAAGGGTAGGAATCCAGACTGCAAACTTCTCAGGGAATCCAAAAGGCAGTTTAGCCTGGCCATGACTATCAACTGTGGCATCTGGTAAGAACAAGAACACGCTGGAGTGCTAGGTCATGCCCTTAGCTCAGGCAGCAAACTATGGCAGGGAGATTTCAGAAGAGGGTAAATCCTCTAAGCTAATTTTAACTCAAAGTTCTCCAGATTCCTTGTCACCACTTGTGGCAATGACATTCACAATCATGAAGACCTCAGAGCTGCTTTCCCATGGACTTAACAAAAAATGAATGTCAACCTGGGCATGGTGGCATATGCCTTCCAATCCTAGTACATGAGATAAAAAGGCAAGTGGGGCTCTGTGAGTTCTAGGCTAGCCAAAGCTACATAGTGAGATCTTGTCTCAAAAAAAAGGGCCTGGAATAGAGAAGGGACTCCTATTTATTCTTTACCTAGCATAGAACTGCAGTGCTGGAGGAAACCAGACCCTGAAGAGTGCAATCTAAGTTTATGGCAATGAGAATTACAGGTCTAACATTTACAAAGACCATCCTGGTCACAAACAAAAAGTCAGAGGTAGCTAAGTGATCCCTGGCTAAGTGTGTGTAAAACCAGGAAAGAACTGCAAAGCTTTTGGTGCAGTATTCCAGGAAGCAAGGGGAAACCAGCCAGGAGAGAAACCACGTCGGCTCTGACCCCTATTGTTACTCATTCACCCTCTGATGCTGATTCATTCATCCATTACATCGTCATTCCCAATCAAGGCTACTGTCCATCAGTAGAAGCCGATAAAGAAAAATAGGAGAACTATGATCTGTAATGGAGAACAGGCACCATCACCGAAAGACCATGCCTCGAGGTCCACCACAATGATGCCGCCCTTAAGGAGCACCCAAACTCTGGGCCTCGTGAACACATAGATACTAACTATGTGTGACTGGGGGCCTGCTGGAGTGGAAGCAAGGGACACTGTCCTGGGCAGAGCAAGGAACAATTTACTCCTCCCGGGAGTGGAGAAGAAAGGGCAGGACCAGTAGAACATTTGGCCCAAAGCCAAGGGTGAGAAGGGTTCCAGGTGTGGTAGCAATATGGATGAACATTGACCTTGGGTTTATTACATGGCAGAAGCTAAGCTAGGCATTTTCTGGCCTCCAATGCCTGTGATCCTCACAACAGCCTATCAATGAGTAATACATATTTTCATTTGTTTGGTGGGGAAACTGAGGCACAGATTGATCAGGGCTATACAGGTAGTAAGTAGCCGACCTGGGGTTTGAAATCAGGCAGGGAGGCAATGGATCTGTACCACAAGCCACAAAACTACACTATGGTGTGGGTAGGTCAGAATGTGAATGTCCCTTTTGAGGGGTTTACTTCAGATCGATCGTTCTCAACCTTCTTTAGTGCTGTGACCCCCCCCCTTAAAACGGTTCCTCATACTGTGGTGACCCCACCCAGAAAATTATTTGTTGCTACTTCATAACTGTTATTTTGCTACTGTTATGAATAGTAATATAAATATTGATATTCAGATGGTCTCAGGTGACCCCTGTGAAGGGTCATTCAAACCCCAAAGGGGTCATGACCTACAGGTTGAGAAACACTGCTTTAGCGGGCTGGGACAAGGGCTGATCTGTGGAAGGAGAGTCAGAAGGTAGAGGACTCTAGTATTCTTGGAATACTTGAAATCTTTGGAGGACAAGGGCTGAACTGTGGATTTGGAACACTTCCTGTATTCCAAGACTCAGCTTCTTAGACCGTGGGTCACATCACGATGTGGGGCTCGTGACAAGGGTGGCAACTGAAAAGTGTCCAAATATATAACTATCAAAAGTTAATTTCAAATCAAACAGGTAACAAATCTGGGGTGTTTCTGGAAGTCTTCGCCCATGCTGGATCACAGGACCTCATTGCAGCCTTGGTTTTGGACACTTTGCCCTGTGCATGCTGTCTGTCTGGCATACCTGGGCTCACATTTGAGACTCATCTACATTATGAGGTGCAGTGTTTCTACTATAGATTTTTGCTTTTAGAGCAACATAGTGTTTTAATTTTATGAAGTAAAGACCTCCTTTTTTTTGGTTAGGGCTAGAGGGATGATAGCTTGGCCTCTCATTCAGCAAGCATGCTTTCGTCACTGAGATCTGTTAGATAGAGTTGACCTTGAGCCTTATGTCCCAGTGAGGGATGGTGATGAGGTTTCACCTACTGGACCACTTCTGTCTGAGTAATGTGTTAAGGGTTCTTAGGCAGCATTCGGCCTCACAAGGAAACAGTGCACACTGGGGAGAAAATACTGACCACTCTTCCAGAGTACTTGGATTTTATTTTCAGCACCCATGGTGGCTCACAACAGTCTACCACTTCAGACTCTCTTCTGGCCTCCCTCAGCACCAAACATACACAGGATGTAGACATACATGCAGGCAAAACACCCATAACCATTAAAATAACAATACTTTTAAAATTGTTAAGTGAATTTTGGTTGTGATTATAATAGAATTTTAACCATCTCTGAAATGGCTATGAACAAACTTTTGCAATTCTATAATTATGCAAAGCAGCATTCTCAGCACTGATTAAAGCAAATTATTGATCAATTTGGCAGAACACTGAACATCTCTGCATCTTACAGTATCAAATATTCAGCCAAGATTTAATTTTACATGAAGATAAACAAGAACACCTTTTTCCTAAGTGCAAAAATTTATTTCCTCTTAAATAAATGATAAATTACTACATATACCAAAAGATTGCTTAAAATACATTTTTTATGATTTATTGTCAATAAATGTTTGATTTCTAGTCCTACTTGGCATACCTGTATACCAAATTGCATCAATTTCTGTGGTGATGAGGGAGTCACAAGTGGCAAATGTTTATTGAGGAGCCCTGTTCTGAGAAAGCGTCCAGGACAATGGCAACCCACAACAGGAAGGATGAAGCTCCTTGTGCTCCCCAGACAAGGTGCAGTGCTAACTGGGAACCACAGCATGCATTCTGCTGTGGGGGCATACCCAGTGTGCACTGCTTCCTTGTGAGGCCAAATGCTGCCTAAGAATCCTTAACACATTACTCAGACAGAAGTGGCCCAGTAGGTGAAACCTCATCACCATCCCTCACTGGGACAGGTGGCTCAAGGTCAACTCTAACAGATCTAGTGGCAGAAAGCATGCTTGCTGAATGAGAGGGAACAGTGTAGCCACAGATAACATGGAGGCTTCTGACTCGGGTCCCTGCTGCTGTCAATGGCAAGAGAGAGGAGTAGAGTGGAAGGAAAACCCACTGCTTTGATTTTTCCTTTCCACAGATCTGAAACCAACAGCATGCCCGAGAAGAAAAGTTGAAGAGAAATTAAGGGTCTGTGGTCAGGGGAGACTCCAGCTGGAGCAAAGAGAGAATGTCGTCTCCTAGGTGACTGGCATCTCCCAGAAAGGATAGAGAACTGGACCCCTAAGCCACAGAAATTAGAAAGTGATGTCAAATCCAAGGAGAATCCAGATGGAGGTGTTTACAGGTGCCCTCTCTTGGGCTGAAGACAAGAACAGTGATAAGGGTGCCATAAGAGTCCAGCAAACACCCTAACCACCAATACAGAGAGAGCATTTACAGGACTGGGACGTGGGTGGATGCCACCTGCACAATTTGGTGGCTGAGTGTGAAACTGTTCTTTGTAGACATGTATAGGCAGAACTGGGAGGAAGGACTGAAGTAAGAGAGGGAACAAGGAAAGAGGAGGAGCCTGGAGGAGGAGCCTGGAGGATTTCTTCTCAGAATGAGTAGGCCCTTACTTCACAAAGAATTTCACATTTACTCGTGAGGTTCTTAGTGCCAGCACAGGCTATCATTCCTTTGTCACTTTATCCCCCGTCTTTAGCAAAATGCCAGGCACGGAATGCTAAATAAAATGATTGAAGTGGCTGCTTGACAATTTTGTTTTATGTTGTTGAGATGGGACTTGTGTAGCCCAGACTGGCCACAAATTTGTAATCCTGCCTCAGCTTCCCAAGTGCTGGGTAAGCTTGTGTGTGAGCTGTCATGCCCAGCTGACCTCATCCCTCCTTTTTGAGGTGGGTGTTCTTGAAAGTTGGGAGGTAGAGAAAGCCAGTTTTTAGCTGGTGACTTCCTGGCTTGTAGGAAGTTTGGGCACAGAGAGAAGAAAGTGGTAGCCTCGTCATGATTACCCAGGGCTAGACCACAGTCAACAGTCATTTCTTTTGGAAGTTCACAAGAGAAGCTGTGTGATGGAGGATTTCTAATGTAAGTAATGATAGCATGGTCCACCCCTTATCATTTCCTTTTCTTTCATGAGTGAACACAAAGATGAGATAAAGCAGCTAGCCCTCTTTTGAAGCATTTCCCCCATAAGTAGAAGCAGCTTGAGGTAACTCTGAGATGTGCTTTCTCAAAGTAAATATAATCAAACTCGGAGGTGAGAGTGTGTAGAAAAGTATGTGTGCCACAATGAGGATATTATTATTATAGCATGTGTATGATATGTATGAATGGGAGCATGTCTGTCACTGTAAGGATGTGGAGGGCGGACAGTAACTTGCTGGAGCTGGTTCTCTTCCTCTGTCATAGGTTCTGGGCATTAGACTCAGGTCAGTCTTCCTCAGCAAGTCCTCTTACCCATACAGCCATCTCACTGGTCCCCCAGCGGGGAAAGTCTCATAGTCTATACTGCTCTTCAGGCCACTAGAGCCCCAAGAGGCTAGAAGGCACAGCTGGTGGCAGGGAGGAGAAATAGAGTTGTCCTATGGTGTTGGGTGAAATGCCTGGAACTAAAGCTTCTGGAGACAGGAATGGCCTCAAGGCTTCACCAGAGCTGTGAAACACTAGAGCTGCTTGGAGTGGTGTCTGACGAGGTTGCAGAGCTGATCTCAAGATAGATGGTTGTGAACCACCATGTGGTTGTTAGGAATTGAACTCAGAACCTCTTGAAGAACAGTCGGTGCTCTTAACCTCTGAGCCATCTCTCCAGCCCCTAGTTGTTGTTTTTTTTTCAAGATAGTGTTTCTCTGTGTAACCCTGGCTGTCCCAGGACTGGATCTGTAGACTGGCCTCAAACCCAGAGATCCACCTGCCTCTGCTTCCTGAGTGCTGGGAATAAAGGTGTGTACCACCACCTGTCCTTCTAGTGTATTTCTTATTGTGGGTCATAGTCAAAAAAAATATAAGAATTCTTGCTTTTGGGAGATCTAATTGGAAAATAATGAATGAGGGTACAGAGGAGGCTGAGGGCTTAAAGGATGGGGGTGGGGTTGAGAGATTCTGTTGGTAGAGGAGGCTCAGAATGGGGCTGAGGGAGGAGAATTAGCCAATGTGATTAAGTCATGTGGGTTCTTGGGAAACCCACCTACTCTTTTCCCACCATACGAAAGGGTAGGGAAAAGTGGGTTTATGTGAGAACCAGTGTAGAAGGTTGACAGAGATACAAAACCATTTCAAGGCCAGTAGGGCCCAGCCTCAGGTGGGATCCACTGAGGGGGCTTTGAGATGAGAACCAGAGCTTCCAGAACTGAAGGCAGGTTTGGTAGAGTCAACCTGGGTTGACAAGGTCCCAGAGAGTAACTTCCTTCTCAGATTCCTCTAGGTCTGAAGCTTCTAGAACATTCTCTTCCCACCTTCTCTTCTCTCCCATTTCTAGAGCAAGAGCATGACTGATGTCTGGTTTGCCATGGTCATTATTATTTCTAAAGCTGTTATTATTTTCACCTTCAATTACCAACAGCCTTACGTGATTATTTAATCATTTTTACCTCAGTAGTTAGACCTATCATTATCTGAACATTGCCAGGAAAGAACTAGAGACTCGGGGACATTAAAACAGGAAAACATCTTGGCCACATTCACACAGTACATGACAAAGTTGGACCATGAAGCCGGGCAACGGGACTTCTTGGTCTCTCTTAATCAGATGCCTTGGTGAGTGAGTGGTATCTGTTTTGGTCCTCCTGACAGCTCAGGGGCTATGCCAGTTTTGTTCAGAAAACCACCCTCCCTGTCTCTCACAGCTGACACCATAGGATGAGGAAGCCACTAGCTCTAGCTTTCCCAATCGTACACTGAGTTGTGCTTAGCTGTGCACATGGAAATGTGAAGCTTAGTTCAAAACCACTTTTCCAGTTTGTACTGTGGTTAGGACCTGTCAGGCCCTTCTCCCCTCTCTCCCTCAGGCTCCTGTGACCTCCACAGAGTTATTGACTTGATCCTCTGTTCCTCTCACTTCTTTTTTTTTTTTTTTAACTTTATTTATTTATTTATTTGTCTTGGTGCTTGCCTGGAACTGGAACTACAGACAGTTGTTAGCTGCCATGTGGGTGCTGGGAATCGAACCCGGGTCCTCTGGAAGAGCAGATGGTGCTCTTAACTGCTGAGCCATCTCTCCAGCCCCTCCTCTCACTTCTAAAGTCTTCCCTTTCTCTATAGACTGCAGAATGTCACCTACCCACTTGTAAAGGCTAGGTAACTCTTCAGTACAACTTCAGACATCATGGAAACTTTCTGAACCTATTCTTCCAGGCTCTGAAGGCCCAGCCAGTATCCCAGGACACAAACACCATCCAGGCTGTTCACCATCATACTGATGAGTACATCAGTCTCTGTGTCTCTCTCAGGCTTCTGCACCTGGCTCAGATGACTGACCTGAGCCCTACTGAGTGTTAAGCAAGACTTGGCCTATCTCACGCCAACAGTCCCCTGGCTCTCAGCAGATCACTTCATGATGACTCATGTCCTCAAGTACAGGCCTTCTTCAGCTTGATTTCAGGAAATGACATCTAAGCTTAGTCTGATAACCTTGGTGTGTTTTAAGAAAATAAAAAATGCCATTCTCACATATACCACACACACAAACACACTACATATACCACACACACACCACATATACCACACATACCACACACATACACACATACCACACACATACACTATACACATACACACACACCCCAAAAGGGGCTTTGTTTTTGAGCGGGTGTCTCACTGTTCATATCCCCAGTGTCTTTAAATCTATGGTAATCCTTTTGTGTCCTACTGCCAGATTCTGGGATTACAGGGATGAGCCACCACACCTGGCTAGAAGTAACTTTTATGTGTATTTTGTGTGTGTGTGTGTGTGTGTGTGTGTGTGTGTGTGTGTGTGTGTGTTTAATTCTCTAGTTTCCAAATAAATCACGCGCAGCAGCTTATTCTTAATCCTAAACACCTGGCCTTAGTTAGGCTCTTTTTTTTTTACCAGCTGTTCTTAACTTTACATTATGCTGTCTACCTTTTGCCTCGGGCCCTTTTTCTTCCTTACTTCTGCACGTCTTACTTATACCCTCTTCCTCCCTGGCTGGCTGTGTGCTCCCTAGCCATCTCCTCTCCTGGTTCCCTTGTTCTTCGATCTTCTTTTCCTTCCAGATTTCTCCTTTTATTTATCTTCTCTGCCTGCCAGCCCCGCCTATCCTTTCTCTTGCCTCATTCTTGACTGTTCAGCTCTTCATTAGACCAATTAGATGTTTAGACAGGCTTCACAGAGTTAAACAAATGCTGCACAAAAGAATGCAACATGGGGCTGGAGAGATGGCTCAGCAGTTAAGAGCACTGACTGTTCTGGAGGACCCGAGTTCGATTCCCAGCATCCACATGGCAGCTAACAACTGTCTGTAATTCCAAGATCTGACACCCTTACACAGTTATACATGCAGGCAAAACACCAAAGCACATAAAAAAAAGAATGCAACACATCTTTGTATCAATACAAGATTATAACACATCTCAAAACAATATTTTACAGCACCTGGGTGAGTTTATATGCACTGTGTGTGTTCAGATGCTTTTAAAGGCCAAAGGGTTTTGGGTCTCTTGAAAATAGAGTGACATGCAGCTGTGAGAAAGCCAATGTTGGTTCTGGAAACCAAACTAGAGTCTTCTGGAAGGGCAGCAAGCTACATCTCCAGCCTATAGATGCAGTATTGGAAAACCAGATTATAAGGGCTACATAGAGAAACCACCTCTCAGAAAACAAAATAAGTACATAAATAAAATCAGATTATAATAGCCAGGTAAGGTGGCCTACACACTTAATCTTGGCACTCAGGAGGCAGAGGCAAGTAGATCTCTGTGAGTTCAAGGCCTGCCTGGTCTACATGGTGAGTTCCAGGACAGCCAAGGGTACATTGTGAGATCCTAATTCAAAAACAAGCACACAAAAAAGCCATCAGCTTATGTAAGACCTTCTAGTCTCGGCTGTCTGTCTTCTTTATTTTTCAGCCTCTGTCCTCCCTCTGGATACCTCATCCACCATTTGGTACCCTTTCCCCCAGAACTGGAATTACATACAGTTGTGAACTGTCACATGGATCCTGGGAATCCAATCCACGTGCTCTGGAATCACTGCCAGTATTCTTAACTGGAACCATCTCTCCAGTCAGTCCCTGACTCTAAAACGCTAAAGGAACAACTCATTTGTATCTACTTTAACATTTATTTTTCATTCATTTCCTTTTTTAAACTTTACACTATTAGCTCTTCTTTCTTCAGTCTTTAAGAACTTTGCGCAGTCCGTGTGTTGTGATCATATCCACCCTCTCCCACCCACACAACTTCACCTCCTCTTGTTTCTTTTCTTTAACCACCAAGTCCAGTTTGCCCCACCCATATATCTCTAGATGTGAGGCCTTCCACTAGAGTGTGTATACAGTATACAGAGGAGGGCACCAGATCTTACTCTAGGTGGTTGTGAGCCACCATGTGGATGCTGGGAATTGAACTCAGGACAACAGTCAGTGCTTTTAACCTCTGAGCCATCCTCTCTAGCCCTTGGAGCTATACTCATTTAAAAAAAAAATGTTTATTTTTATTTTATTCACATTGATGTTTTTTGTGTGTATGTTTGTGTGAGGATCTCCTGGAACTGGAGTTATAGACAGTTGTGAGCTGCCATGTGGGTGCTAGGAACTGAACCAGGGTCCTCTGGAAGAGCAGTTAGTGCTCTTAACCACTGAGCCATTTCTCTAGCCCCATCTTTTTAAAAATTACAGTTATTTAGTGTGTATGTGAACTCAGTTCTCTGTTTCTGGCACATGGTCCCTGGAAATCAAACTCAGATGACCAGGCTTGGTGGAAAGTATCTTCATCCATCGCCCATGTCACCAACCCAAGAAGGCTGCTCTCTTTAAACCAGCTTTCTTTTTCGCTCTCCCGGTAGCTAACAATTAATCACCAAGATTCCTCAGCTAGGGGTGGGCCACATTCCAGCCCTCCTCTCCACACTGGGATTCGACTTGTCTTGAGTTTTCAGATTTCTTTCTGCACATTGTCACAGCCACTGGGAGTTCATATGTATGCTGATATTTACTTCTTACAGAGTCAACTTATGTGAAAATCTGGTTCTGGTAAACTCTAAAACTTGTGATAATATAAGCATACTCACCACAACCTGATGTCAAGTTCTGCATTTAATTTACTTCTTCCCTCTGCTTCTGCTGGCAGCTCACCTGGCTCTCTCTGGCATCTCTGCTCTGTTCTTCCTGTTCCCAGAGTTTCTTTTAGTTTGGTAGCACCACCCACACTTCCTGTCTGCCTTCAGACAATCAGAATATTTTATTAAACCAGTAGGCAGGACTATTATTTACAATGTAACAACACAACCCCACTACATATATGTGTGTGTGTGTGTGTGTGTGTATAAAATTTCTTTTTGTTTTGTTGGAGAAAAAAAATTATGTAGCCCTGGTTGTCCTGGAACTCACTCTGTAGGCTAGGCTGGGTTTGAATTCACAGAGATACACTTGTCTCTGTCTTCCAATTGCTAGGACTAAAGGTGTCACCCGACTTTAATTTTTAAAGTTTAAAAGACTCCTCTTTAATATTTTTTACAATGTATTATCTGTCAATTTTTATATAGTTATATTCTGTAAGTCATGTAAAATTTTCTTGGGCAAGAAGGCTCTAGTATATATTCACACCCTGAGACACAGATATGCTGGGCCTAGATATCTGTATTTTGTAGAGTGTGGACCCAGCCCTGGTTCTATAGTCCAGGAACTGGACATTAACTTGTCACCTGAAAAGAAAGATTTCTATCAGGACCTTCCCAGGTTCTTCACCCCTTTCCTTCAAAATAACTCTCTTAGCTCAGCTCAGGAGACAGAAGGAAAAAACTAAGAAAGACAAAGACAGAAAGCACCTGTCTCCCAAGACTTCCACTTTGCCAGTGAAAACAAACGTCTCATTACTTAGACCTTAAACGCCAAGTTGTAAGGCCCTTGTGAGAGGTGGGGTGCACTGGAACTGGGTGCGGCCACTGTACCAGGGTCTCTGGACTCGCCCAGCTGATCCTCCAGAAGCATTTTCTCCTAAGGATCAGCATTATTGTGACATTCGGGCCAGGTGGCCCCCTTCAGGCCACTGCCTAAAGGAAATGCATTGGACCTGTGAGGAAAACAAATTAGGTCAGGAGGCTTCTCTGTGGTGGGCGAAACTAGCCCACTTGCCTTTCAGACCCCGTGATCTTCAAGAAACTTCAGACATCTGAAGCAACATTGCCTTATACTTCATAGATTTCAATTCTAAACTAATACTTCCTGTATAGGAAAGGAAGATGGACTAGACCTTCTGTATGAAAAGTTCTTGTCAGATAGAAGCCCAAGACCAACAATGGCTGATGTCGAGGAGACCAGAGGCTTGGACACTCGCTGAGGGAGGCAAATTGCCAGTCACTTCTTGATCATGGACCTTTTGGAAATCAAGTTTCATACTCTGCCTCTGCTTGAGTACTCTATCCCTCAAAGGTAGTAGTGCAGAGAGGTGGGGTGGAGTGGGGGAACCAAGCAGGTTCTGTGTCCTGCTGACTCACCCCGCCGTTAGAACAGGCTATTTAGTTCATAAAGTGAATTCTTTATAAACGTGTCTTTTAAAAGTGTTACAGGCCTAGAGAGAAGGCTTGGGGCTTAAGAGCACAGACTGCTCTTCCAGAGGACCTGGGTTTGATTTGCAGCACACACATGGCAGCTCACAACTGTCTCTAACTTCAGTTCCAGGCAACCCTTTTCAGCCCTCTATGGGCACTGGATATGCATGGTGCACAGATAAACATGCAGGCAAAAGACCCATACACATAAAATGCAATCATTAAAAGGTTAAAAAAAAAAGTGTTATAAAATCCAGCCTATTTTTCTGGACTCTTAGCTCTTTATGTTGCAAGAATGAAGCATAGCGATGGCTACACCCCAATGACTCACAGGCTCTGAGGCATGGGTGTTTCCTCTTAGGGCAAAGCTGGCAGTATCCTGGCCAGGTGTTCCAAGGTCAGGAACATTGTCCCATGCCCTGCAGCAGGTACAAACACTTCCTGCAGGCCAGTGGAACAGCAGACAAGGAAAGGCAAACCTCTGTCCCCCTCCCCAGAAGCTCAGTTATTCTGGGCCCTTCCCAGACTCCTTTTAGAGCTGTGATCTGGAGAGAGAAGTCACTTCCAAGGTCATGTACACTCTGGAGGGTTCCAAACTGACATTTTCCTGTTTTGAGAAGTTTGTTCTACCTCTCCTTTAATGTGTGCGACATGAAGGTTAAAACAAGCAAAGAAACTGAGGCCCAAAATGTTTTTTAACTGATTTTTGTTGTTGTTGTTGTTGTGGGTATAAGCATGCATGTAGTCTATAGGTGTATGCACTTATACACACATGTAGAGGCCAGAAGCGGGTGTAGGATGTCTCCTCGATCATCCTTGCCTATTCCTTCCAGGCAGGATTTCTCCTTGCACCTGAGGTTCATGTCTTATTCAGCTAGATTGGCAGCCAGCAAGCCTCAGTAACCCTCCCACCTCTGCCCCTCTTGATGTTGGCATGTTTGGCTGGTTACATAGTGCTGGGATCCAAACTGCAGTCCCTGTAACCCTGTAGCAAGTGCCTTTGACCACTGCCCTAGTTTGTATCTGTCACTGGGAAAAGGCACTGGGCAAATGCGTTCCTTGGAAAGAAAAGGATTTATCTGGGTCACAGCTCATAATCCATCATGGAAGGGAGTCAGGACAGGCACTCAAGGAGGGACCTAGACGTAGGAATTCAAACAGAGGCCATGAAGGAATGCTGCTTACTGACTTGCTCTCTGAGGCTTGCTCAGCTTGCTTCTTATACCCTCCAGGACACCTGCCTCTCACATTAATCATTCATCAAGACAAATACCCCACAGACTTGCTGACAGGCTATCTGTTGGAGGTCATCCCTTAGTTGAGGTTTCTTCTGGTAAAATGACTCTATCTTATGTCAAATTGACAAACCCAACCAGCACAGCCACCGATCCATCCCTACCTTCACCCTACCCCCCAAAAGAAAGCTTTTGTGAAGCACCATGGGGGAATTATATCACTAACAAGGCAGAGATGGAGGAGAGAGCATCACTAGTATGAGATAAAGGCTGGAGAGGTAGCTCTGAGTTACGTTTGAACATAGATTTCTCTGGAAGGAATCAATGCTTGAGGGCAGTTCCTGCCTCCCTCACTAAACAGAGGAGCCTTCCCAGGCCTTGCTCTTCAGAACAGGTGACCATATCTTAAAAATTCATGTTTCCGGGGCTGGAGAGATGACTCAGCGGTTAAGAGCACTGGCTGTTCTTCCTGAGGACCTGAGTTTGATTCCCAACATCCACATGGCAGCTAACAACTGTCTGTAATTCCAAGATCTGCTACCTTTACACAGTTAAACATGCAGGCAAAACACCAATTCACATGAAAATAAAAATAAATATTTTTAAAATTCATGTTTCCTTGCAAAAGTGCAAGCATTTTATTTATTAATGGATTGTAACATACGCAAACTTGGACAATAATTGCTTTATAGGAGAGAATAACCTAAGCACAGTTTCCATAATTATGGGGGAAACTTTTGTTTGCTGTTTGTTTCAGGCATCCGTGAGGCACTTGACAGAAAACGTCTGCAAGCCCTCTGCTCTCAGAACAGGCAGCTCTGCCAGGAACAGCCAGCACCCAGTTCCAGATCCAGTGCTGACAAAATTTGCATAACAAATGCTCCAGCCACTAAGCCTACCTAGGAGTCTACCTGTCCCCTCCCACAGGTCCCAAGCTAGAAGCATGGACCTTCAAATCGACAGATTCAGAGTGCTGGCCTGGCTTCTGGCCACCCATAGGTTGCTTTCTTTTTAATTTATACAATTTCTGTTATATAGGAAAATGCCAAGCAGGGCTGGAGAGATGTCTCAGTGGTTAAGAGCACTAGTGGTTCTTCCAGAGGACAGAGGTTCGATTCCCAGCACCCACATGGCAGCTCACAACTGTCTGTAACTAACTCCAGTTCCAAAGGATCTGACACCCTCACATAGGGATATATGCAGGCAAAACATGAATGCACATAAAAGTAAATAATTTTTTTAATGAAAAGAAAAATGACAAGCAAGAGCAATCCAAAGAATTCATAATGTGTAGCCCTGGCTATCCTGCAGCTTGCTCTGTAGACCAGGCTAGCCTCAGACTCACAGAGATCCACCAGCCTTTGCCTGCCAAGTGCATGTGCCAGCATCATCCAGCTACAGTAAGCATTGTAAATGGCTGAGTCACCTGCCCCGCCCTCATATAATTCCTCTCCACAGTCACTAACTGAGTTCATTTTCTAGGGGGACAATGGAACCCCTGCCAGTGATTCATTTATAAAGAAACAGGTTTACTTTGGCTCACAGTTTTATGAAGTTCAAGAGTGGGTTGGGCCATATACTGTTTGAATTCATAGAGAAAAGCAAAAATATAAATGGATGCTTTATAACAAGAAAAGGAACAAAGGAGGAAAGGACACGTTGTAGCTATCTACTCTGTGACAGCATGCTCATGGGAACTCCATTCAGGAGACAAGAGTTCATAACCCAAATAGTTCCTGTAGGCCCGGCCACTTTTCAAATCACTTAATAGGAGATACACAGTGTCCTTCCCCCATAAATACTTTAGTGTGCATTCCCAAGGACAAGAAAAGACAGACATTCTGTTTTGTTTTTTGAGATAAAGGTAGTCAAGGTTGACCTTGAACTTCTCATTCTTTAGTTTCTAGCTCCTCAGTGCTGGGATTGCAGGTTTGTACCACCTGAGATGTATGTACACTAGATGAGTGCCACCACATCTAACTTTCAGGAAATATGTTCTTGGTACAAGCACAGTGCAGCTAATTAGAGCAGAATTAACCATCATTCTCATCTATTTCTTTGATTGCCTCAGCAATGTTCTTACTTTTTTTCTCCTAAGAATAGGACTAAATCCAAGACCACGCAGTGTTTACACACACACACACTCCCTATTTTTGCTCTTTTATTCTGGAACAGTTTGCAAACTCTTTTTGTTTCCTGACTGATATTTTTCAGATGATAGGTCAGTTGTTCACAGACTGGCTGTGAATTTGACCTTGCCTTGTGTTTCTTCATGGGTAGACTCATGCATTTTGGGCAGGGCTATCACAGGAGCAATGCTGTGCCCTTTGAGCATATGATATTAGACCCTGGTCTATACTAAAATGCAGCCATTTGGTGACTTGATTAAAGTAGTTGACCACTACCTGTGAGAGACTGTATTAGCCCCAGGCCTGCTGGGAGCAGCAGATTAAGTGAATCGCGTTCCTGGTATAATGACATGGTATTTATATAGAGCACACACAGTCTTCCAGATGGCTTTGAACTTGCTATGCAGTCAAGGATGAATGTGAATTTCTAGTTTTTCTGCTTTCACTTCCCAAGTGCTGAACTTACAGGTGTGTCATCACGGCTTATAAAGTGACAGGTATCTGCCCTAGGGCTTTGCACAAGATAGAGAGGTTCTCTACCAACTGAGCTATATTCTATAGTTGGAAGTTTCTTTCCCAGCCAGAAACTCTCAAATACTCAGCAGCTGCTTCCCAAATAATTGACTCAGAGGCTTAATATTATAGTAACTGCTGGAGCAGTAGCTCAAGCATATTACTCTAGCTCTTACACTTAGATTAACCCATAATTCTTATTTATGCTTAGTCACGTGGCTTGGTACCTTTTCTCAGTCCAATATTCTCATCCTGCTTTCCCTGCATCTGGTGTTCTTTTCTCTCCCCAGAATTCTCCTAATCTGGTCCCTCTGCCTCTACTTTCTGCCTGCCTACTGGCCAATCAGCATTTTATTAAACCAATATCAGTGACAGATCTTTACAGTGTACAAGAACATTATCCCACAATATCCCAATATCCTTGGCTCTACTTTTCTTCCTTCTTTCCTTTCTTGTTTTATTTATTTTTTGGGGGGCGTGGGTGGGTGGGTATGACATGATCTTGCTGTGTAACCTAGGCTGGCCTTATATTTGTGATTCTCTTTCATCAGTTTCCAAAGCGCTGGAAGTCACATGTCCACCATCACTTCTACCTATAAATTTTATTGATTTTATAATTTTTGAAAATGTAATAGTTTGGGCTCAAAGATGGCTTAAAGGCTGCTCTACCAGAGGACCCAGGTTAAATCTCCAGCACCCATATGGCAGCTCATAACTGTTGATAATTCCAGTTCTAGGGGATCTGACACCCTCTTCCAGCCTCTTTTGCCACCAGCTACACATGTAGTACATAGATATGTATGCAGTGAAAAGATCCATACACTCATATACATAAAAAAATAAACTTTAAAAAGTAAAGAAGCTCTTTCAGCCTTAGCGCCATTTTTCTTTCTTTTTTTTAAATTATGAATAAAGAAGTCATATTTTCTATCCTTGTATATCCTTATTCAAGGTCCCTTCCCCCTCCCACCACATCAGGTCATTCTCTCTTTTCCACATCTTCCCACCTCTTCCCCAGCATGAGCAGGAGGTCCCAAGGTCCCAGTATTGCTCAGTTCCGCCTCCACTCCTGGCAGATCCAGTTTCCTACCCCCAACATCGAGACTGAGCCAGGTGCTCCTCTAGGGGGAGCGCCATTTTTCTTGAAGCCTCGCTCCATAAGCTCAAAGTGGAGGAAGAAGCAAATGCCGAGACTGGAGAGAAAGAACCATGGGGTAAGGACCCACATAAGTCATGCTGTGCACCCCCAAAGGCTGGAGGGGCAGAAGTAAGGGGTACTGAAGGCTGAGGCATGGGTACAAGTTGTTGGACTGTATGCTACTGTTGGCAATATGGCTCAGTGGATCTGAGATGTCACCATCTGCTCCCAGAGACCACATGAGAGACAGCCTGCCTTCCTTACAAGCAGAGCAGTCCTGCTGGCCCTCCGCCCTCGACCTCTGACAACATGGATTAGTTCTGTTCTCATTTGTAGCTGAGTTTAACTTGTGTATAATAAATCATCTTTCTTGGTATCTCAGCTGAAGAATCAAAATAAGTAAATAAAAATAAAAAACAAAAACAGTTTCTACATTTTAATACAAAACTTATAATAGTACAAAAGATGGACAATATTAAAAACGAGTATTTTCTGGGATTGAAAAAGTAACTCAGCTGTTAAAAGCACTTCTTGACTTTTCTTGTAGCCTCTGCAGGAGGTGTGTGTATGCTCAGACACACACACATGCACATACTGAGACTTACACTCATGCACTCACAGAAACACACATGCACACACATGCATACACAGACATACATACACACACAAACAGACAGACCCACAGAGACACATACATATATACATAGAGAGACGTGGGTGAGGTGTGCAATAGGTCACACTGGAAGGTGAGCAGCTAGTTCCTGTTACAGACCATGCAGGCATCGGAACACTGGCTTGCTCTGACTTGGAGTGGGTGACAATGCAGAAACACTGGAGAGACTTTTCAAAAAGCCTGAGAATAAATTTCCAGTACTTTAGAAGGCACTTATGCTACTGCCCTGGATCTGTTGCATTGCTTTCTCGGGATTTTTGTCTTTCCCGTACATACCTTTTGCCTATAAGAATTCTAGTCAAGGCCTGCAGAGACGGCTCATTGGTTCAGAGCACCTGTTGTTTTCCCAGAGAACTAAATTCCATTTCCAGCGCCCACATAGCAGCTCAAGACTGTCTGGTAACTCCACTCCCAGGAAACCCAGAGTACCTCTTCTGACCTTCAGGACACCAGGCACACACACACACACACATGATGCACATACATATGCAAAGGCAAACATACTCAAATATATTAAAATAATTAAATAAGTCTTTCCTTGAAACTGCCTCCAGACTGAATCCTATTTAGTTTCCTTTCAGCAGAGCTATCCTTTGTAAATATATAGTCTTGCAAATTCTTGGGCTTCAGATTAGTGGACCTAGGTTCTCACAACGTTAGGGAAAGAAGTCACAGGATACGGAAGGGTCTTTGTAGAGCGCATCTGTTCTCTCTGTTTTTCAGAGTTATCCTATGTGGAAGTACTTGGTTTTGAGTTTTTGTTTTATGTGTGTGTGATGGGCCTTGGACTTTCCTCCTGTGGCTTCTCCAGGTTTGTTTGTCAGTTCTGCTCTTAATGCTTTTCAGGTGTCACCATGAGGCTTGATGCAGAATTGACACGCTGCCCCCCCCCAAGCTTGAAGCTGATTGATTCCCACACATCTATATTGTGTAGACTTTGAATCCAGCTCCCCAAAATCTTTAGCCTGGAATGTTCTTCCAGAAGGACACAGTTTACCCAGGACATTGTTGAAAAAGGCCCAGCTCTTCAGACTGGGCAGCATGGCCCTTTTAGGCTCTGCCAAATTCTCAATCCTGGCTTCAGTTCCAATCGTAACTTTTCTTTTTAAAGACAGGCTTTCATTGTGCAACTGACAGACATCCTCCTGTCTTTGCTTCCCCAGGGCCAGGAGTAAAGGCATGTGCCACCATGCCCACAATAGTTCTTTTAATAATTAAAAATAAAAGTAGGAGTCTCTAAATTTGAGGCCAGCCTGGTCTACAAAATGAGTCTCAGGACAGCCAGGGCTATACAGAGAAACCAAAACACCCACAAACAAAAATAAATAAAATAAAATTAGGGGGCTGGAGATATGTCTCCGTGGTTCGGAGCACTGGCTGCTCTTCCCAAGGACCTAAGATTCATTTCCCAGCATCCCACCTGGCATCACAATTGTCTGTAACTCCAGTTCCCAAGGCATCCCGTGCCCTTTTTGTGCCTTCTTTGACTGAGACATACATTCAGGCAAATGCTCAAACACATGAGATAGAAGTAAATAAAGTCTCAAAAGTTTTAAACTTTTTAAAATTTAAAGCTATAGCATACAAGATATTAGATACCATTATGGCTTTTTTTTTCACAGGGTGCTATTAAGATTCTCCTCCCTGCCTTCTCCTCTCTCGCCTTCTCTTACCCCCCCCCCCAGCCCTTCCCTAACAATCTCTTTTTTTTTTTTTCAAACTTTATTTATTTATTTATTTGCCTTGGTGCAAATAAATTGCCTTCCTTGCCTGGAACTGGAACTACAGACAGTTGTTAGCTGCCATGTGGGTGCTGGGAATGGAACCCGGGTCCTCTGGAAGAGCAGATGGTGCTCTTAACCACTGAGCCATCTCTCCAGCCCCGACAATCTCTTTTCATCCTTCCAATCCCTTGTGCCCTCTGCCCCTCTCTCACCCATCTCCATCACCTACTTTACCCTTCTTGATATCCTGTCTAATTCCTCAAGCCTAATTCTAATTCTAAAGATGGTTTTTCCTCTGTCTTTCTTGTTTTGGGACAACATTTTACTTAGCTCACAGTGACCTCAAATCTAGCTCGGATCTCCTGCTCCTTCTGTCCCCATCTCCAGTGCTGGGAACACAGAGGAGCACCGTAACAGTCTCCACTTGATGGACACGGTCTTCTCTTCCCACTGGCTGTCTGAGCTGCTGACATTCTCACAAGGGTGTCTTGTGAGCTTGACTGTGACAGACAGGCTCTGTCACCGGAGCATTTAGTAAATGTGAAACTACTCTGCCTACCATGAGGACTTGGCAAGTGGCCAGAGTGGAGGAAACAAGAAAATCTGTGGGCAGCTCCTAAGCACGCAGTAAACGCGCGTGAATGACTCCCTTTAACACAGCCTAGAAAGGTCTTGAGGGTGGGAACCAAGGCGAGGCCCTAGGACCAGGAAGTTATGTTAATGTTTAAAAAACTGGATTTGTAACAAGCCACTTTCTGGGCTCCTGGATGAAAGAGTCAGTGTGGTTCAGCCATGAGAGCGTCTAAAAAGGCTCTTTCACAAGCCTCGCTCAGCTCCAACCTTCCCCGGGACCTGTAGTGACACTTCCTTGCTTTGCATGTGTCTTCTGTGTACCTGGATCTCCCTCCCCCCCAACACACACACACACACACACACACACACACACACACAAGGCTAACCGCTCCTCCAGGGAGCTAGCACTGTCCTGCATCTTTCTGTTATCTCCGTCCCTCAGCTCCAGCTCCCTTTCTGGCAACCAGTTTGAACTGAATCCTCTTGGCCACCCTGATGAAGCCTTATTTCCCAATGCATCCGGCTTCCTATTGAAGTACCTTCTACAGGGGTGCTTCTCAAATTGGTTGAATAAATGATGAACGGAAATGTCCTTCCTTTCAGGATTGTGCATTTTAGAAGAGGGTAACCGTGGATGGCCTTGTTTAACAATGGAAGTAGAATTGGATAACGGTAGGCATGGGACCTGAGGGAGAGGAACAGTTATGAGCAAGGTCTGGTTGGTACCCTGCTGTTCAGGTGCCCCTCCTGTGGCTGCAGGACATTGGGCCACCAAGGGATGCCTCTGTCCCAGTAGACTTCTTTCCTCTCTCTGCCTCTTCTCCACATACGCACATTTTGTTTCCATAGGTCTGACAGCCAATCAGCTCAAGGGCTTTCTCTCCAGGCTTACAGATGACATGGGTCTTTTTTTGGACTTCCCAGAGCCAGCCTCCCTGAGTTTGCTGCCTTTGCCCAGTAGGAAGACCAAATCAGTAAGTAACAGGTGATTCAAGGGCTGTGTCCCTTCACCCCAGGCCAGATGCATGCTAGGATTTTGTTCCAATTCCTCCAGCTATGGGAGCCCAGCTATGGGAGTTCTGTTCTGCTGCCTCCCGGTGCACTCTTGACCCAGTTCCAGCTCCAGCAACTCCTACCCGGCTTGTTTCAACACATGCCTCCTAATGAGTTTACTTGCTGCTGGCTATGATAAGACATATTGGCCATTATGGGAGATTTAGGATTAGCCTCCTACAAGGACACCACTGATCTTCCAGGAACAAAGGCAAGAACAAGGCCAGGGAAACAGACCATATTCAACGCTAGTAGAACACCATTTGGACAAGCTGGGTGAGTTGCTACTGAATTTGGGGGTGCCTCATTTAGATCTAAATGGTCCTTCTCAACCTTGACTTTACATTGGAATGTTACACACACACTCATACATTCACATACACACTCAAACACACACACACACACACACACACCAGCACACACACATAAATAAAGAATTTAAAAATAGCTGGGTGCTGGTATGGCAGGCCTTTAATCCCAGCACTGGGGAGTCAGAGGCAGGTAGATCTCTGAATCTGAGGCCAAGCTACACAGAGAAACCTTGTTTTGAAACACACACACACCCCAGTTAAAAAAATAACTGGTTGGCTAAGCTGTAGCTATCAAGATCATTCATTCCTTTGTTCATTTGCTCATTTGCTCACTTATGGTGGTGCTAGGAATGAAACCCAGGGCCTCAGGAGAGCTCCAATACTGAGCCTCCTCCACCCTGGTTGTTTTCTATACCACCCTTCTGTTTTTTGGGGAATGCTGTCTGATCTGGTCAGCTGTAGTTCTTAGAATCTGTCTGGTCCAGGAGCTCTTTGAGAATCCCTTTGTTTTGCCTTGTTCAGAAAACTCTACTGGATTCAACTGGTCCAGACTATTTCCCCTTTTACAATTATTTGGGGCTGGAGATGGCTCAGTGGTTAAAAGCACTGGCTGCTCTTATAGAGACCTGGGTTCAGTTCCCACTGCCCAAATGGTGGCTCACAACCGCTGTCACTCCAGTTCTAGGAGACCCAACCTCTTTGTCTTCATGGGAACAGACATATAAATAAAGAATTTAAAAATAGCTGGGTGCTGGTATGGCAGGCCTTTAATCCCAGCACTGGGGAGTCAGAGGCAGGTAGATTTCTGAATCTGAGGCCAAGCTACACAGAGAAACCTTGTTTTGAAGCACACACACACCCCAATTAAAAAATAACTGGTTGGCTAAGCTGTAGCTATCAAGATCATTCATTCCTTTGTTCATTTGCTCATTTGTTCACTTATACAAATACAGCAGGCAAAACGCATACACATAAAAAATAAAATGAATAATTTAAACAATTGTATGAATAGGATCCAAGGCAAAGAGGAAGCTCTGGATTAGCAGACAGGAAGGCTCCAGGCGCCACGTGCTCATAGCTGCAGTATCTTCAGTCATGTGGCTGATGTCGATCTTGACAGCATACCCTTTTCTAGCTTATATGATTGCTTCTCTTTGAATAAGTAATCTCGCTATTTTGCAAATCACTGTGTGTGCTTATTTCTTTGTATAAAAGGCCAAGAGCCTGGCAGCATCAGCCTAGATCTTGACCAGCTGTCCCACTGCTGGAAGGCATGTGATCTCCTGGTGGTGGGTTGTAGTACCTATCTGGGTTAGACAAACTTAACCACGTCTAGGATTTTGAACTCCTGCATTGGAAATTCCAGCTGACTTTATGAATTAGAATTGACAGAATCTGTACTTTTCCTACAAAAATGGATGTCACCTTTTGGAATTACTATCTGCCCACCACCACACCAAGAGCGAGTGACTAGGCTTCAGAGGAAGGTGGGGCAGGCCCATGTAGAGGAAAAATTAATAGAATAATGATCTAGGGTAAACATCTGAATTAACAGTTGTTTTCTAGAAGTACTTAGACCTTGAAGAAACCATGGTGGGAACAGCGATCGCTTTCTGTTATGGACTTTGCATGACTTTGGTCACAAGGTGGTCCTGGCACACCTGGATATCTTGCATTATTGGGCACCTCGAACAAACACAATGAGGATTAATGTTACAGGGGTGCGATATTTTCCTTCAGAAAACACATAGATTAGATCAGGAGCTTTGGTGTAAGGAACTTGTTTTACCCCCCCCAAACCAACCTTTGTGTAACAATCAATAAATATACCTTAGCATGACTGTTTCTCCCTGTTGCCTGAGAGACTAAATTTCATCTTGGAGTAACCCTCTTTTCAACTGACCCCACACAGCACCGACCACCTGACAGGTCTGTTTCAAGAAGGGAGGGAAAGCTTGGCGTAAGCATGTAATCCCAGACCCTAGCAGGCAGGAGGATTGCTGTGAATTCAAGGTTGGCCGGGGCTGTGTGATGAGACTTGTTTCACAAAAGCAAACCAAACCTGAGTTAGAGAGAGAGAGAGATGGAGAGAGAGAAACAGAGAGGAGAGAGAGAGATTCTAAGATGATGGTGATGGTCTGTAGAGTTCATTTCCTGGGCATTCTCTCTCCAAGGAACCATTATCTAAAATGAAACAATTAAATAAAAATTGGGTAGAGCTGGAGAGAGAGTTCAGTGATTAAGAGTACTCACTGCTCTTTCGGAGGACCTGAGTTCAATTCCCAGCACCCACATCAGACGGCTCACAACTGTCCGTAATAGTAGCCAGCTCCAGGGGGAATCTAATGCCTCTGGCTTCCAACCTCTGTAGGCACCTGCACTCTCAAGTACACACATACATGTAATTTAAATAATAAAAATCTTTTTTCTGAATTGTGTAGGGCTGGAGATGTAGGTCAGCTGGTAAAATGTTTCCCTGACATGAATGAAACATTGGGCTCAGTCTCCAGCATCACATAAAAGCTAAGTTATGGAACATCACATGGGAGCTGCAATGGATCAGAAGTTCAAGGTCATTCTTGGATACATAGTAACTTTAAAGCCAGTCTGGACAACTGAGATTCTGCTCCCAAAATAGAAAGGATTCTGCACACCTCCCTTGTTTTGTTTTTGTTTTTTGTTTTTTTTTCAAGTCAGGGATTCTCTGTGTAGCCCTGGCTGTCCTGGAACTCCCTCTGTTGATCATACTGGCCTCTGTCTCTTAAGTGCTGGGATTAAAGTGTGTGCCACCAAACTGAGCAATTTATATTTTTCTAAATTATGAGGCTAGGTGCCTGTAGTGGTTTAAATGAACCAACCAACCTAGATTATAATCACAATAGTGGGTTTTTTTTTTTTTATTATAAGACACCTAGCGGCCAATGCACTAAAGAACCATTGATGTCTAGCTAAGCTGTACTGAGTTAAGGCGGTCCTGTGCTTAGCTCCAGCTCTCTGTAGACACTGCCTTATCTGGTTATTGGTTGGAGTCCTCAGAACTTGTTCTGCTTGTGGCCCTTGTCTGATACCAAGGTCTTCTCTGCTCAGATAAACTCCACTAAAGTGTACTGGATGAAAGAATGATTCTTTCAGCTCTTGGTGTGATGTGTATAGTTCTGGACTGAAGGTCTTTAGTTTCTGGTTAGAGATGCCAGTCCTAGATACAACATAATATGCTTTTGCTTTTGTCCTGAAATACTTTTCCAGTTGCAAGAAGTCTCACTTGCTAATGAACAGCGGGTATTGGGAAAAGGAAGTCTGGTTCTGTTTCTTTGCTTACTTAGAACACTTGTCTTCCTTTTTGATACAGGGAACTGAACCCAGGGCCTCATGAATAATTGGCAAATACCCTAAGGTATACCTCTGGCTTTCTTTTTTTTAAGACAAGGTCTCATTAAGTTACACAGGCAGGCCGATGTTGCAATCTTTCTGTCCAAATCTCTGCAGCAGCTAAGATTACATGCTTGCACCAAATTAGGTATGAACTTAAAAATAATAATTATTATTACAATTTCACGTGAGTGGATGTGCACGTGTGGTCAGAAAACAACTTTGTGAACTGGTTCTCGCCTTGCACCTCTGTGTGAGTTCTGGGGACAGAACAGAGGTCACCAGGCTTGCTCAGCAAACACCTTTGCCCCTGGGGCCTTCTTACTTGCTCAAGCTTTTGAGCAGTGTCCGCTCCCTTCTTTCCCCCCTCCCTCCTGTCAGGAGGAGCCATCTACATCTTAGGGATGGAAGAGTTAGTCAGGTCTTTTGTTGTCAGCATCCACATAAAGAGCTGGCCATGGTAGCCTGTGTGTGCAATCCCAGAGTGAGGAGGCGAGGCTGGTGGGTCTCTCTGGAGGTCTCTGGCCAGTCTGCCTGATCAGTTGATGGGCTCCCATCTCAGTGAGAGATCCTGTCTTAATGCAAAGAGAAAGACAAAAACTAAAAAGAAAAGGAAAGATAGGACTGGACAAATGGCTCAGTGGTTAAGAGCACTGGCTGTTCTTCCAGAGGACCCGGGTTCGATTCCCAGCACCCACATGGCGGCTCGCATGGAGTGACTGTAACTCCAGTGCTAAGGAATGTTATGCTTTCCTCTGACCTCATCAGGCATGAAGTGGTGTATACACACACAACAGACAGATCACTCAAATACATTAAAAAAAAAATTAAAATAGATCTATAAAAGGAAAAACACATGAGGGAAAACAAAATACACAAAAATATTTGGGTATGGTGATGCACATCTTTTTTTTTTTTTAACTTTATTTATTTATTTATTTATTTATTTGCCTTGGTGTTTGCCTGGAACTGGAACTACAGACAGTTGTTAGCTGCCATGTGGGTGTTGGGAATCGAACCCGGGTCCTCTGGAAGAACAGATGGTGCTCTTAACCGCTGAGCCATCTCTCCAGCCCCGGTGATGCACATCTTTAATCTCAGCACTAGGGCAGAGGTAAATGGATCTCTGTGAGTTTGAGGCCAGACTGATCTATATAGTGGAACTTATCTCTAAGAAGAAAGATCTGGAAGCTCTGGCCCTGCCGCCATCAGCCACATGATGGCATGGGCAAGGGAGAGATTCCCCCCTTTGCTGTCTATGGCAGGTCATAAGAGCAGGAGATCTGCCCCTGCCCCTCACCAGCTGCAGCACTCGGGAGAACAGGCCCTGCACCTCACCTGGTCAGCACAGTAGAGCTGACCCTGCTGGTATAGCAGGAAATGAAAGCAATGACAGAAAGTTCACTTGATGAAACTGATGAGGATGGGGAGAGCTGGGTGGTTGACCAACCCTGCAACTACCCATTCCCAGACACAGGAATGGGTTATGAATAGGCCCACCTCTACATCCACCTCATCTCTGATCTGCTAGAGTATGTGAAGGGGCACATCCTGCAAATCCAAAGCTACTGGATCTCTGAAACACAGGGCAACAATAAGATATCCAAGAGGAGTCCCATCGAGGGCCCAGCATCAGTGGTGTAGCAGAAAGCAGAGGCCTTGCACCAGACCAATGACTCTTTGCAATAACACCTGCAAGTAGAGGTATATGGACAAAAAGGTTTATGTGTGACTCACTCACTGTGTCACACTACAGCTCCCGGGATGAGGTTGCTTTCTCTTTTCTCTCTCTCTTAAAATTTTCTTTTAAATTTTATTTCATTTTATTTTGGGGAAAGATTTCAAGGTCACAGAATGGATACTAAGGGACAGGAGATGAATGGGCTTGGGATGCAGGATGTGAAAGCCACAAAGAACAAATAAAAAGAAAGTTAAAAAAAGGAGACAAATTAGCTCCCTGAAGTGTAACATATGAGCAGAGACATGTATGCATCCTAGAAGTGCTGCCTGGTGAATTTATAACAGCGAACACATACATCACTAGCTACCCAGTTTGAATAGTAGGACTTTAGCTGTAACCCTGAAGCTCTCCACATGCCCCCCACTCAGGTGCTAGTCCTGACTTTCCACAAATTACATTCATTTTGCTTGTTTTTGAGTGTCATCTCTGGGGGTTATTTATATTTGCATGGTTAAATTTTCATCTATTTTCATTGACATATGTTTTCCCACTATATAAATGGACCACTATTGCCTATTCTCGGTTGGTGGAGTTTGGGTTACTTTTAGCTTGGGCTGTTACAAATTACACTGATGGCCTGGCGATGCTCATGCACGCCTTTAATCCCAGCACTCTAGAGGCAGAGGCAGGCTGATCTCTGAATTCAAGGCTAGCCTGGTCTATAGAGCAAGTACTAGGACAGCCAGGGCTACATAGAGAAACCAACCCTGTCTCAAAAAACCATAGCCAACCAACAAAACGAAAAACCCAAAACAAATAAACAAAAACAAATCACACTGTTGTGAATATGCTTGCGTGCTCGTCTTTGGCTATGTGCGAATGCTGGGCACACTCCAAAAAGGAGTTTCTCCCTCACAGTGTGTACATACATTATTGCTAACTGCCATTATTACAGTGAGTCTATTCTTGATTAGGGAGAGAACACAGATCTAAAGCATCAGGCCTCAGATTTTTGATCACTTCTCAGGCTTTGCTCACAGGAAGCCCAAAGCAAATCTCCTACTCTGTGTTCCCTCAGTTGTAAACTGGAAATAATTAATGCCTTCTTTCCTTGCCATGTGCTGGGAGATCCCTCTGCAAACACTCGGAGAGCACAGATGTGAGCTGTCATTACAATGGAAGCTTTTAATTATAAATGAAAACTAAGGGGTTATTGTACTTACGTGGGTTTCCATTTCTAATTAGGAAACCAGATTAGACGTGGCAGCTCTGCTGATCATGGCTGCATTGCCAGGCACCAGGGGAAATTCTGAAACATACGCTCAATCTTGGCTAGGAGATTCCTCTCAGTTTCTTCTCGCAATTGCCAGATACTCTAGCTGTCTCCTTCCCTCCAGTATCAGCATGAGTTTGCTTAGTCTGGAAAATCCATCTGACTGCGGTCTGCCTGGTTGGGCCAACTGGGAAAGCCATGGGGCGGAGTTGGTCCATGCCTTCATGCACTATTAATGCGGTGACTCAGTATTGCCAATGAGGTGCTTTGGTGCCACGGTGAAACACCAAAGGTTATATGATACACTAAATCTAGAGCAGTAAAAAATAATTAATTGGAAGTATTATCAGCGTGTTCTGGCACGTTGGTTCCCATGAGGATAGTTACACAAACAGCGAACAGCGCCCTCTACTGGTCAGTGTCCAGTGTCGCACTGGCATGGCTGTGGCAGGCTTTTCCGCTGCGGAGGTCCATCCTGGGGTTATTATCGATCTTGAATAAATCATTTTTGTTCCCTTCCCTCTTTCTTCTTTAAACAAGAAAAATAAAACCTGCGATGAATGATTTAATGAGTCAACATGGAGAGGTAATGGTGTCCAGTTGTTGGATCGAATACACCTATCATTGCTGTGCTGTGAAGATATTTTAATTGTTTTCCATCATTTACTTCCATACCAGTCTATTGTAAATAAAATGATCCATTTCCTTATGATAAAAAAGAATCGCAACTATCACTACATTCCTTAAATTAAAACAAAAAGCATTTATTAAGATGGTCTTATTGACGTTTTCTGTTGTTTGACACCAGGTCCCAAGTAGCTGAGGATTACTATGAACTCCTGGTTCTCTTCCTCCTCCTCCCCAATACTGGAACTGCAAGAATCCCCCACCACGCTCAGCCAATTTCTTTTTTAAAGGTGGAATTGTCTATTGTGAAGACCTCCCCAACTCCCAACCCCAGGTAGCAACAGCACCCTCTGAGGGACCAAAGGGTTAGGCACTGTACACCCTAACCTCCTGATGTGTGGCTAGCAGGCTAAACCTGCCCTCCAAAGCCAGAGTTCACACCTGAAAAGGCCTCTGCAAAAAAAGGAATGGAGGTGTCTGAAGGTGAGGAGGGCGAAGCTGATGTTGACAAGAGTGACAGGAACCTTCCCAACAGACCAGGCCCAGAGGCCTGAAGGTGCTGCACATGACAAGTGGAATGTGTGCATTTTGAGTCAGTGTATAGTTCTAGCACCTAAACATTTTTTAAAAAGATTTATTTATTTATTAATTATACATTATACAGAAGAGGGTACCAGATGTCATCAGAGATGGTTGTGAGCCACCATGTGATTGCTGGGAATTGAACTCAGGACCTCTGGAAGAGCAGTTAGTGCTCTCAACCTCTGAGCCATCTCTCCAGTCCCACCTAAACAATTTTTTAAAACTCAAATGTTATGTAAACATTAGATTCCATTTTACTTTCCCACTAAGCTGTGCTATGATATGAGCATGCAGGACACTTCCTGGCATTGTTTAGTTATCTATTCATTCATTATATTATATTATTTAATGCTCTGGCTACCTTGGAATTTTCTGTGTAGACCAGACTAGCCTTGAGTTCACAGAGAGCTACCTGCCTTTGCCTCCAGAGTGCTGGGATTAAGGGTGAGCGCCACCAAGCCCAGCCACTTCTTGTGTTTTCTAGTGGAGGGGGAGCAGGTGCCACCAACACAATGTTCCCAAATTGTATTGGGAGGCTAGGGGAAGGTGTCCTTCCTTGCTAGTTTTGAGATCTTCTTGGCTTTCAGAAAGAATTCCCTGATGACATATACAACCACAGTAGCTCAAACATCTTATAGTGTGGAAAAACTCGGATCCATTTCTGTGTCCTGCCCTTAACCCTCTTAAAATCTGTTGGACTTTGTGGTGATTTGAATAGGAATGCCTCCATGGCTGGGTAGTGGTGGCACACTCATTTAATCCCAGCACTCAGGAGGCAGAGGCAGGTGGATCTCTGTGAGTTTGAGGACAGCCTGGTGTGCAGAGTTAGTTCCAGGACAGTCAAGGCTACATAGCAAGACCCCATCCCCCCAAACAAAACAAAACAAAGAATGGCTTGGCTCCCATAGACTCAAATATTTGGATGCTTAGTCATCAGAGAGTGGCACAATTTGAGAAGAATTAGGAGGTGTGGCTTGCTGGAGGAAATGTGTCCTGTGGAGTTGTGGGTGGCTTTTGAGGTTTCAAAAGCCCTTATCAGGCCCTGTCTTTCTTTACATTCTGATCAGAATCAGCTCCCAGCTCCTTCTCCAGCATCACACCTGTTCCCTGCCATGATGATAATGGACTAACCTCTGCAACTGTTAGCCAGCCCCAATTAAATGCTTTCTTTTATAACAGTTGCCTTGCTCACAGTGTCTCTTCATGGCAATAGAACAGGAACTAAGGTACACCTGCTTTTCTAAATCTGGCTTTGTGTCAGGGGAAGGGACCAGGCCTTCAAAATGACATCACTTAGATGACTTGTTTCAGAACAGCCAATGGATAACTGTTATTTGCATTTCATTTCCTGAAAGTCAGGGTAGGTTTGTAAAATGTTAAATAGCATGCTTAAGGTGAATTGTCAATTCTCACGTTAAACCTGCCATGTTCAGATCACCAAATGAGGATTTCATGGATTCTGTAGTGGATTTCCGATGTTAGCGGTCTACACACTACTGCCCATGTCTTAACCTGAAATGCCATGGTTGTTCAGGAAAGCTTTACCTTACTGTAGTAAAGTTGAGTAGAGTTTACATCAACATATAAGTCAGTAAATAGACCTGAGTCCAGCATATTGCCCTCCGTAATGAAGGTGGGCTTCATCCAATCCGCTGAAGACCTTAGGCCCAAAGACTGAGGCTTTCTTTTTTTTTTTTTTTCCCCCCAACCCCAAGACTGAGGCTTTCTGAAGCAGAATTGTTTTAGTGTTACTACTGTTGTGATGAAACACTATGATCAAAGCAAGTTTGGGAGGAAAGGGCTTATTCAGCTTATGCTTCTATATCACAGTTCACCAAAAAAAAGTCAAGACAGAAACTCAGGTAGGGCAGAAACCTGAAGCCAGGAGGTACAGGTCGTTGTGAGCCACTAGACATGTGGGCTGTATACTGATCAGGCCCTCTGTAAGAGCAACAAGTACTCTTACCCCCCAACTAAGCCAACTCTCCAAATCCTCCTACTTCTCTGTGTGACTGCATTTGATTAGTTGCCTGAATATTTATGGGTTGGGGCTATTTGATTGAGCAGGGTAATATACTAATGTAACACCACTGAAGAACATGACTTTCATGCTCCCTGAAATCTAAGTCAATAAACCCTAATATATATATTTCCTGCTAAGATTTATTATACATTGTATATTGAGCAAAAATATCAGGGAAAAGATGGGCATCTATTGAGTTTAGACAGATTCCACATGGGTTTCCAAAGCTTCAGGCAAGTCACACAGGAACCCTTCCTTGTAGTGGTCTAAACAGACAGCTGGGGCTGGAGAGACGGCTCAGTGATTAAAAGCACTGACTGTTCTTCTGGAGGACTTGAGTCCAATTCCCAGCATCAACATGGCAGCTAACAACAGTCTGTAATTCCAAGATCTGACACCCTTACACAGTTATACATGCAGGCAAAACACCAATTCATATAAATAAAAATAAATATTAAAAAGACATCTGTGGAATGTCTTTTTGCTCATGGAAGTTTGTTGATGTCTCATTTGTAGTCTAAGGCTGTTAAGTAGAGTGTTCGCATGGGTACAGTCTGCTGTGCACCCAGCCATGGCAACTAAACTTGGGCCTCTCCTGATAAGATCAGGTGTCTATCATGAGCCTTGATGTTTCAAACTACTTCAACATAGTCATCAGTCAGCAACAAAAGTCACCTGACAGCTTCGTGGTCAGCACTTGGCCAAGGCCTTACTCATGGATCCTTCAGACACGTGCGAGGTTTAAGAGAGCTACTCTTAACTACTCTTAACTCTTTTTTCTCAGTCTGGATTTTCTAAGATGTCTATAGTTAACTTTGTAGTCATAAAAGGAGCTATTAATATAAAAGCATTCAGAGTTAATGATTTTCTTTTTAGTTATTCAATGGAGTTTTTAATCTTGATACATTTCCTTGCTGTCAGCATAGCTGCTGGGAAGCATCCTGAAGATGCCCATCATTGTACTCTCCTTAGGGGAAACTGTAAGCTTAATCACAAAGGAGCATGTGAGACCAGGAAGAGAACACCCAACACATCTAGTTCTGCTTCTCCATTTTACAGATGAGGAAATGAGCACTTGGAATTGCTGATTAGTTGCTTTTGCTGGTGTGTATATGTGTGTGTGTGTGTGTGTGTGTGTGTCTTTTAACAGGGTCTCACTACATGTTGGTTTTGTGCGTAAGAAGAGATACACACTCCCAAGGCCACACAAGAGTTTATTTAAGAGAGTTCTCAGGCGGGTGCAGAAGCAGAGAAGCAGGACAGAAGTCAGGAGACAGAGAGAGAGTCCCCTGCATGTGCGGATCTCTTTTAAGAGAAGGGGTGTGTACGGGTTTACGTAGTCACATTTAGGGCATGCCTCCGTACAAGGTGCTTCCCACCTGAGCCGAGTTGGCTCAACTACACAGAGTGTCAGGAATCCTTACACAACATAGCATAGCATTGATTGGCCTCCAACTCACAGAGATCCACCTACCTTTGCCTCCTGAGTGCTGTGGTTAAAACTGTGTCACTGTGCTTTGGTTCTTTAGCATGCCTTTGCCATGGGCAGTGTGATGGTTAATATTAACTGCCAATCTAATAGGATCTAAGGGTCTGGGCATATCTGCAGAACCGTCTTGACTAGGTTAACCAAATGGAGCAGACTCTCTATAAATGTGGGCCCCACCGTTCCATACTATATCCACTGGGATATATTAATATAATACTCTGCATGAAAAGAAGGAGAGCTGAGAACCAGCTTTATCATGATGAAGACGCCACACCTTCCTGCCTCCATGACTTCTCTACCATGATGGACCATGTTTCCTCCAACTGTGAGCCAACAAGTCCTTCCTGTCTGCCTTCCTCTTCCTCCTCTTTCTTTTTTCAAGACAGGGTTTCTCTGTATAGCCTTGGCTCTCCCGGAACTTGCTCTGTAGACCAGAATGGCCCCAAAAATCAGAGACTTGCCTGCCTCTGCCTCCGAAGTGCTAGGAATAAAGGTGTCACCACCACTGCAGTCCTTAAGCTGCTTGTCAGTTTTTAAAAAATATTCATTCATTCATTCATTCATTCATTCATTCATGTATTTTATGCATTTGAGCATTCTGTCTTCATGCACAGTAGAAGAAGGAGTCATATCCCATTACAGATGGTTATGAACTACCATGTGGATGCAGACCTGAACTCAAGACTTCTGGAAGAGCAGTCAAAAGCTTTTCACCACTGGGCCATTTTTCCAGACCCCCAAGTTTTTAGTTTTTATAAGTATTTTATGTGTGTGAGTGTTTTGCCTACACATATGTATGTGTACCACATGTGTGCCTGCAGTGGTCAGGAAAGAGCTTTGGATCCCCTGAAACTGTAGTTATGACAGATTGTAAGCCACTATGTGGGTGCTGGGAACTGAATCCAGGTCCTCTGCCAGAGCAACAAGTGTCTGTAAGTACTGAGCTACCTCTCCATCACTGCCCCCACCCCCCACCTTGAGACAGGGCTTCATGTTCTCTAAGTTGTCCTGGAACTCCTGATTTTCCTGCCTCCATCTTTTTGTTTTTTTGAGACAGGGTTTCTGTGTAGCCCTGGCTGTCATGGAACTAGCTCTGTAGACCAGGCTGGCCTGGGTTTCAGAGATCCGATTACCTCTGCCTCCCAAGTCTGGGATTAAAGGAGTTCACATCCATGCCTAGCAGATTGTATTTTTTATTGTAGTTATATTAAAATCTAAGGTCATGAAGATTTTTGTTTTTTACTTTTAGGTATATAGCCCATTTTTAGTCTCTTAATATGGTATCAGGTATGGATTAAAATTATTATTTTGCCCATAGGTATCCAGGGTTTTAACATTATTAAAGGTTGCCCTTCTGGGTGTGCTGGAGCATGCCTGTAATCCTAGTACTCCAGTTAGGAGGATCTCAGGTGTTGGTTTGAGATTAGCTTAGCCGTGTAACTGTGTGTGTGTATGACTCTGTGTATGCAAATGCATCATGAAGGTCAAAGAGGGTGTCAGACCTCTTGGAAGTGAAAGTACAGTGGTTATGAGCAAATCAGGAGGTGTTCTGGGAACGAAACTCAGGTCCTATAGAAGAACCATTCTGGTGAGTAACTGCTGAGCTATCTCTCTGGCTTGCTGACCAGTCTGTCCTTGAAGTGGTTATTCCTGCCCTCCACCCCTGCATACTTCTTCTTACTGACTGCTGCGATCACAGGCATGGGCCACCAAGGCCATCTTCCCTTTTCGGTGGCCCTTCCTGTTTCCTTCATCTTATCCTGGCCTGGAATGCACAATCTTCCTGGCTTCAGCTTTGAAGTGCTGGCCTACAGGTATTAACTGGACTAAACTTCAGATGTTTAGCACTGTAGTTGGCCCAAGACTTTGGGTGAACAGTTCCTGTGTATTCCCCAGACCCAGCAGAAAGAGCTGTAGACCATGTACTTGTCTCTGGTCTATGTGGAATGAATGTCCTCAGGCTGAATGGCTCCTGTAGACTTGGTTCTTCTTTAGACAGACCATCTGCCTGGCCTTCACATCTCCCTAAAACTCACACCCAAGCCTGTGCTTCTTGTCTATCCCTTCTATCCAACAGGGCACAAATCTGATTCAGAAGACACAGCTGAGGACTAAGCAGTGAAGGTGGCCCTGTTCTCAGACAGGTTATTCTCAGGGACCCACCCTGAACCTAACTTCTGTGCATGTGAGGCCTTGATAAGGCTGTTTGACTCATTAGCACCCTGATCAATAGATGAACAATCCACGCTCAGTTGAGCGAGCCTCCCACATTAGTGACGTCATACCAGACAAGAGGCTCTGTTCCCGTTTATTTCCTTGGCTAGACTCTTATCTGAGACAGAAGATACCCTCCAGGCCTCAGGATAAGCTCACACATAACCTGCCATTCAATGGGCGATGTGGCTCACTAACTCTAACTCTGCATCTGCTGCAGCTGGAGTTTTAGCTGAAGAAATGAAGGTAGAAGTGGGCTGAGTAGCCTGTCCAGTGTCAGTTATCTAGTTAGCAGGGAGACCGGGGTTTAGACACAGGCTCCATCAAGAGGTTGGGCTCTTGGTTCTTATTTTCCTCCATTTTAACAGCAGGATGAAAAGCATCAACCCAATATTTCCCATGTTTAGAGAACCACGTCCAGGCTCTGGTCCTCTAACACCAGGCCTGACAGGTTAGAATGTTTCACAATAGTCTCCTTTGTCTAGGGCTGGGCATGACATGCTGGTTTATGACTCACTTATGTTATTTTTCAAGAACACATTTTTTGGTGGGTGTTAGTGGACAGCAGGTTAAGTCAGTCACCAGGGAGAAGATGCTGTATGCTTATATCCTTAGAAACAACTGTTTTCTAAAGCAATGAACTTATTGTTGCTATTATTTTTTTTTTCTTTTTCTTTTTTTTGTTATTATTTTTTCAAGTCAGGGTTTCTCTGTGTAGTCCTGGCTGGCCTGGAACTGGATCTGTAGACCAGGTTGGTCTCAAACTCGGAGATCTGCCTGCCTGGCTAAATTAGCTAACTTCAATAAATGATGCTAGGAATGGCCTCATGCTACTGCTGCCTGCCCACAGCCACCACTGAAGTTCTCTATTTGCCTTTCTGGGCTAAAAAAAATAAAAAAATAAAAAAAAAAAATGAGGCTTTGTTGTGTGACTGACTTACTGTTTGTTACTGGAGACATGAGCTCTTGCTGTTAAGCCAGGCTGGCCTTGACCCCTAAGTGCTGGCACTACGGGTATGTATAGACCCTTCTCAAAGTGTTTAGGTTCCATATACTTTACATTTATTGTCTGTGTGTATGCATGCCTGTGTGAATATATGCCACATGAACCCAGGGCCTGCAGGTGCCAGAAGAGCACATCAGGTCCACCAGAGCTGAAGTTAGAGATGGTTGTAAACTGTCTGTCTTGTGCTAGGAAGCCAATTTGAACCCTTCGGTTAAGTACTTAACTGTTGAGCAATTATCTTTAACTGCTGCACAGGCCTTTTAAAAACTTGCCAGTTGTACACACAAATGAGCACCATGTTGAATGGAATGTGTGATTAAGTACAGCACTGACCCACTAGATGGCCTATCATACCAAACCTCTCAGTCCTCCACATACTTCTCCCCAGATGCAAAGCTCTCCAGCCACTGTAAGAGACTTCCTGATTAGCCAAGTGTGAGCCAAGCAATGTGGACATTGATTCAGGATATAGTTTGTGTGGGACAAAGTAAGTTTGCATTAACTTGTGAGAACATGAGGTACTTCTGAGGGACATCCAGAGAAATTGGGGGCTCTTGCCCACCCCTCATCTCAAGCCACCCTTCTCCAGTCTGTCTATCTTAACAGTCCAAGTCTGCTTTTCAACTGGAACATACTCTACTAGCCTGTCAATTACTGAGAAGATGGCTGCAAAGCATGACTTGAATATTTTTCTTCAGTTTTATATGCAGCAAAATAAATAGTACCCTTATTAATATATGTAAAGGGAAGGCCAGTTTCTAATCTAACGTGTTAGCTTGGAGAATTTTTTCTTCCAAGATGATCATGAAACAATCTCCACTAAACGTTCAGGTTACGTGTGGGAGTGTGTGACGTAGACTGAGACTGAGTGTGTGCATGCTATACTTAGGGTAACACTAAAACTAATTCTTAAAACAGAATGCCTTCCAGCTGGGCATAGTGAAAAATGCCTTTAACGCTAACACCTGGGAAGAAGAGACAGGCAGATTCCTGTGAGTTCCAGGCCAGCCTGGTCTACATAGTGAGTTCTAGGACAGCCAGGGAACATAGTGATACCTCATCTTGGGAAAAAACCAGAACCCAAACCAACCAAAACCCAAACTAATTCTCCCTGGTACTGGGAATTGAAGCCAGTGCCTCACGTATGAACTACAGCCACGGCAAAAGGGAAATGCCTTTGAGAATGCAGAGGTAGAAGGCGGAATGAATTAATGCTTGGAATTATTCCAAAGAGGAATGTATGATCACTTCCTCATAGTGCAAGCTTAGTGCTTGATAACTATGTAAACTTCAACAAACACAATCTAATATGGAATGCAGCATATTAGACATACATTACTTTGGTTACTCTAACACAGTGAACTGATCTCTGGCTGGAGGGAACAATGTTCACCTTTGTCTACTTGGTTCTCTGGACACTTGTCTTACAGACAAGGACAAGAGAACAACTCCGAACCACCCCACAGCTCAAAGCTTGAGACACACTCAGCCTGTGTCCTCAGCACTGGAGTAGCCTGCTGAAGCAAAGGGGCCACCTTTTAGAATCTGCTCAATTTGTTCATATTACAGATGCACATTGGTCACTACCTCCCTGACTAGAAAACTTCACCGGAGGCCTTTTCTAAAAGCTCACACTCTAATAACTGGTAATATTATTTGGACTTTTCTATCTTAGCTTCTGGTACAGCTCTTCTGGGGCATCCGTGAAGGAATGCAGGGTCTGGATTCTGGGTACAACAAGAACCTTTTGTCTTTGTTTGTGCATGCAAACTGCAGAGGAGGTATTTCTCTTCCAAGGTGTTGGAATGATCAGAGATATGAGTGGTAGACTGAGAGCTACCATAAGCTTCCGAAAATTAAGTAGAGTGAGAAGTAGGATGAGGCCACTGTTGACCGTGGCCTCATCTCAAAAGTGTTAGAGCTGACTGAGCCCTGCCCTTGGAAAGCTTCTCCAGAGTTCTAGCACCTGCCTGCCTATTCAGGGACCACATCAGAGTGTAGTGTGTAGCCGAGTGTGGGCATAACCCAGTGGACAGGCTGTCGGACAGAAAAGCTGACTTCATCAATGAGGGATGGCCTTGGGATTTTACCTTTTATTTAAAAAACAAAAAACAACAACAAAAAAACTTGCTTTCTTATCTCTAAAGACCAGCTACCCTCTTCTTGTAGCCATTTATTTATTTATTTTTCATGTGTATGCATGTTTTGCCTGCGTTTTGTGCCTGGTGCCCACAGAGGTCAGAAGAGGGCATCATATCTTCCCAGACTGAGGTGATGGTTTTGAGCTGCTATGTGGGTGTTGGGACCTGAACCATGTCCTTCAGATGGAAAGGCAGGGCTCATAACTGCTGCACCATCTCCAGCCCCCAAGAAGCTACCCTTTAAAACCAAGTTAAGCTGGCTTTTATGTAAGTAACACCAGCCTAAGTAACTTACATAAAACAAGGCTTAAAAGACAATACACAGTAGTAACTTAAACTTGCCAATGCTATATTTTCATTTACATGTATTCTTGTGTGAGTGAATGTGTGTGCACATGTAGACTGTCAGAGGACAGCCTTATGTCGCCATCACCCTCCACTCGGAAAGCCTCCCTGCTGTGTGGTCCAGGGTAGCTGGCCCACAAGTTTCCAGGAATCCTCCTGCATCCCAGCAGGTTCAATGAGGTTACAAAGCATGCATTACCACACTATCTCCATAGGGATTCAAATTCAGATCCTTCTCAGGCTTGGGTGCTAATTCCTTTACTCCCCCACCCCAACCCTTTAGCCTCCTTACAGTTTATACAAAGTCAAAAGACTTCAGTAGGGCTAGAAACCTGGATAATCTACAATTCTACCACACCATTGCTAGGACCTGCAATTAGAAATTAGGATTCAGGCAAATCTCAAAGGAGTCAGTGTAGTAATGTACAATGCCAGTTTTCACAACTTAGTGCCCCCCCCCCCAACAACTTATGGGTAGGTACTTCTTTCCACATCTCTGGAACTCCAGAGCACTACAAAAAAAGGTATCAGGAATAAGAGATGACACCTAAGGGCTCAGTGATGAGCGCTTTCCATTTTCCAGAGTCTGAACCACAGCACTCACATCAGGTAGCTCACAAACACCTGTAGCTTACTTAGTGATCTGATGCTCTCGTCTGGCTTCCACAAGTATATATCCACAGACACAAACATATATCCACATAAAAATAAATCTAAAAATAAAGAAAACATGTAAAGGTCACAGAAATAAACTTCACAGGATGGCTCACATAGTTTTTGTGGCATTAGATTCTATTGTGTTTGTCATATTTGGATAAATGCGGTCGTTAGTATCCAATTCTGCTTTTGACATCCACTGCAGAGGTGACTAGGCAAGAGTACTAGTACGGTGGTAAAAAGGACCTGCAGGCCAAGAAACTCAGTGTTTGTTAGAGCAATGTCATTTCCTGAGAATGCCAATTGACCGGGCCCATCCAGGATTGTTTCACATTTCAACTTCAGTATTTCTTAGCTCTATTTTAGATGGCAACTTTCAGGCACACAGACTATCAAATCAGAAATCAAAGGTAAAGTCTGCAATCTTTCCCAGATTTTAATTCTCAACCCATTGCACTCACAGGGGAGCTGTAGGGCTGACTAATGCCACAACAGGCTCACTCCATCAGGCTTAATGTGACCCTCCAACATGTGTGACAGAGCAACAGGAGCGGGGGTGGGGGCTGAGGGGGTAGAGAGGGTCCCAGGCAGAGATAACCTGCTTTCAGAGTGGTTTAGCCTTGGGTTGGTCCTCACCACAGGTGAGGGGGCATCTTTCTGGAGCTGTTTAGGGAGCAAGGCTCTTTCCACGTAGCAAGTCACATGCAAACACAAATTACAGGCCCTTGTTTTTCAACAAGGCTACTACCGACAGGAAGTTAGCTGGGCTTTGGACTTTCTAGGGAAACCTAGAATTGGGCCCCAGGAATAAAATACACAGAAAAACTGTGGAATCATAAAAATACATTTCCTAAAAAGGCTTTCAGGGGCTGGAGAGACGTCTCAGAGGTTAAGAGCACTGACTGTTCTTCCAGAGGTCCCGAGTTCAATTCCCAGCAATCACATGGTGGCTCACATCCATCTATGACGACATGTGGTGGCCTCGTTTGTATACTGTATACATAATAAATAAATCTTTTTTTTTTTTTTTAAAGGCTTTCAGGTATTACAGCATAGGAAACACACCATCACTTTACACACTTGGATAGCTGCACTGATCAGCACAATCTGCAAAGACAGTTTTTTGAGACAGTGTTTCCCTGTGTAACATTGCTCCGAACTACCTGCTTCAGTGTTCTTGAAAGATATTCACTCATTCATAGATGTACATACACAAATACACACAGTTTAAACAAGCCAGGGATGCCTTTAATCTCAGCATTTGGGAGGCAGACACAGAAAGGTTTTTGTGAGTTCCTCATCTACATTAAGAGCTCCAGGCTAGCCAGCTTTTTAGTGAGCCCCCACCTCAAAAAAAAAAAAAAAAAAAAAAAAAAAAAAAGCCCAAAATAAAAACAAAACAAAACCCCCAATATCATTTAAAATGCCCCAAGACAAAGCTCCCATCTTGACAGCTATTGTTAGTTGTTTACCTAGGTGACTGGTAATGGTGTGGCTAATTCTCTAGCATGGGGCCCAGAGTCCCATCACAGATGTACATATGGGACCAGCTTAGCGCTCAAATAGGTTCTGCAGCTGGAAGCATTACCCTATCAGCATTACCCATTTCTGTTTGACTTGGCAGAATCCTGAGGTGTGACCTTTGCTCCCCATGACCCGTCTCCTGTGGCTCTCAGCAGTTCCTCGGGCTGGGCTAGCGCTTCTCTAAAGTGGAAGTGTAAACTTTCACCTCCAGGGCTTGTGATCCTGGCACTTGACAAAGCCAGCTCTAAATTAGTGAGGGTGACAAACACACAGCACCAGTTGTTCACAAGCGTAGGCAACTCTTAGGGAAAGGTTTCTTCTCAGCAAGTATCAAAAGCTGTGTGTGCGTGGAAAAAGACAATGTTAGCTTGTGAGGTGCATCATGAGGACACCGACAGTTTTCTAGAACATTCTGTTACCTGCCCTTTGCCCTCTACTGTCAGTAAGATGAGGAGAGGAGAGCATTCTTGAGTAAAGAAGTGCACACTAACCTAAGGTTGTGACGCCAGAAACACTATTCTAGAACACACTTCAACTGTTTTTGTCATATTTATTTAAAAAGTTTTGTCAGGCCCATGCCAACAAATTCTGCAATCTGGATCAAATGCTTAGTCAGCAAAGTGTCCTTTTAGTAGACCAGTCCTGGCCCAGCCTGGCTTTTTCTGAAAATAGTATTATTCTTTTCTTAGGGTAAAACAAAAATAAAAAACCCTTTCCAAATTCTTTTTGTCACTTGGCTACCACTTATTTTCATTTTATTTTAGCTTTTTTTGACTTTATCCTGAACCCAGAAACATTCCACCTTGAGGGCAACAGGAGAAATGTTCTGAGGAAAAACAAAAATCTGCTATCCCACTGATGTCCAATCATACATAAAATAATAATAAACCCAGTAACTCCCAATCACCAGTGAGAAAGTGCAGAACCCAAGTGTTTAAGTGGAAGTAACCCTAACCCTAACCCTACCAGGAGCCAAATCAAGCACCGCCCATACCCCCACCGCCAGCAGACAGGGCTTTTCTGTGTAGTCCTGGCTGTTCTGGAACTCACTTTGCAGACCAGGCTGGTTTTGAACCCACAGAGCTCCACCTATTGCCTCCCCAGGCCTTGTTGCTACAGGGAGAGCAGCACATCAGACTGTCTTCCAGACTCACAGTGGGCACGAGAAATGTCTTTTGGAAAAGCAACAGTGTGCAGTCTTGCACACTGACCTAGATGGTTAAGGGCCCGCAGGAGGCACCCGCTGAGCTCTGTTCCCTACACTCCTCTATTGAGGGATCTATCCTGGCTTTGTCAGCCGAAGTTCTCCCGGTTCAGTTGTCCTACATGGAGGCCATGAAACATGTATTCATTTGTGTAATTCTGCAAAATCGCAAATGGGTTGTGGTTCAGTCATTATAAGAATGTCATTTGAAATTCAAAACATTGTTTCCATTAAAAAATGTCATAAATGTTTATTTGTTCCAGCCAGTAACTTAAAAAAGGATTTGCAAATCCCAAATGAGGTTGTCAGAGAGGACTGACATCCCTGCGTTGCCCCGTTGTTTGCTAGTGAGAGGAACACTCCCAGCTCTGCCCTGCTCTGCCTTACACAGCTGGCTGGACCTGGGGCCAGCAACAGTAACAGCCCAGCAGCAGTCCCTCCCCATCTCCTCCATCTTTCCACGTCTTTCGGAGGCAGGGCTCAGGATGTGGGTAGGAGGACTCTTGCACTGAACTTTACAACTTGTTTTTGTGCATTTGGCACCATTTTTCTAGGGCTCTGTGAAGAGCAAGAAACCTGTCCTTAGACCACAATGCAATTTTGACAGGAACATTCTCTTATTTTGGCAGAACTGGGTATAACATTGAATTAAACAGTAAACACATACACAATAAATTCATATAGCTAAAATATAACAAGAAGCCCTGGTTTGTGTAGTAGAGGACTTCAAAATGCTGGAGTCAGGTTTCAACTAAGTGATTGTTCTATGAGGGTGGGGGGTTTGATTATAAAAAAAAAATACTTAAATTACCTTGCCAATTAAGATACAGACTCTAACAATAATCCATCTCATTTTAGATTCTGAGGGTATAGCTGTATTTTAAACAAATATTATCAAAAGCTATTCAATATACATAATCAAACATTAACCACACTTGATTTGCTTTTACATTTTTGTCTGATTGTACCCATGTGACGTTCTACACATCCAAACACATGGAGCAGGAACTCTCTGAGGTCCAATAGTTGCTCTTTCATGAACGTCCTTTACCGACAGCAAAATCAGCCATGTGTACACATGCCTTCATGTGTGTGTACATATACTTCAAAGAGCAAGGCTCCATCTCTTCATCCACTGTCAACCTAATGGTACTGTAACAGAAAAAAGGAAAAAAAAAATCACCTTTTATAATTGTATGTGGGATGTCCTTAAACACTACAGTCAGCAGAACACAACTACTGGAACACAGTACAAAAATGGAGACATGTGAGATTTAAGTGCTTGTGAGAAAACTCCTCCAAATTACCTTAAGATGATTCCTATTATATACAGTCTTAGAATTAGTTTAAAACTTCCTTAGTTCGACAAAAGGAGGAGATGTAGTGGCATTCAGGCATCATTTAGGGAAACCCAGATGAGACTGGGACTGGAGAACATGGACTTTTGTCCCTGTTTTGTTCCTGTGTTCCAGGAGAGCAGACCAGCAGCCTGGCGTGAGACCGCTTCTCTCTCTAAGAATTGTAAGGTTCAGCTTGTATTGTGAGTGTTCATATACCCTTCAATAAATATTAACCCTTTATACAATATATTACAAATAAATATTCCTGCAATATTGGCCTTTAGTAGTTATGGATTAAAAGACTGTTTTATACTATACATATTCATCCAGATGTTAAGGTATATGTTGCCTTTTCTGTTTCCTTACTCAATTATAAAGAACCTCAGCTCCAATATGAATGGATTGTATTATCTCAGGGCACAAGTTTCCCTACTGTCTACCACTACAACAGAGGAAAGGATTTAGAGCCTGTGAGGCAGGCTTTCCCTCAGGCTTAAATTATTCACTATATGGACCACCTCCATATAATAGAGGAAGAGGTATAATCCATATGACAATGACTCAGGATATGCTATATAAAAATCAGTCTATTACACCTAAAAAGGAACAAAGATCAGACACTGCACAGTATTTGGGGCAACTAGTTAATAGAATGGTTAAACCACAAGAAATATCCATTAGACACAACCCATTTAAAAACATTTAGGAAATAGTAATTGGCTCCATCCTATTATCTATTTATAACTCTAGAGGGAGAGATGGCATTGGATAGTTCTCACATATTATTGAGAAGCAAAGGAAGAAGTAGATATGTGAATCCAGACTAAAAGAAACTTGCATTTAGTGTGGTACTTTCACTACCTGTAGACTTAACTCATTCTCTCCACTAAATTGTTTCCTACAGGTATCATAGCACATGGGGACAAACCTTGAAATGAATTTGTTTACACCACAAAGGCCATAAAATACGATTTCCCCTCCCCCTTAAAAAAACAAAAACAAAAACAAAAAACAACAACAACCAGGGGCTGGAGAGTTGGCTCAGAGGGTAAGATAAGAGCACTGGTTGCTCTTCCAGAGGTGCTGGGTTCAATTCCCAGCAACCACACGGTGGTTCACAACCATCTGTAATGAGATCTGGTGCCTTCTGGTGTGGTATGCAGGCATACATGAGGGCAAAACACTGCACACACAATAAATAATTTAAAAAAAACCAACAAAACAACCAACCAACCTTAGTCTTCTTGCTCAATTACAGATTTGATTCTTGCTGTACTCCATTACCCTTAAGTAACAATCACTTTCCAGAACAGGAACATCAACACTTACTATATGCTAATACACTTCATGTAAAATACTCTTAGACTTGTGACAAATTGTGCAGCAATGTTCTGTTTGTGCTCCTTTACACTGTCATAGTCATATAGCTGGAATTGACCCCAGAGGTAAAATCCTAATGAATTATGGCAAATCTATGCCCCTTGCTTTGCTTTTGTGCCTCGGGTGTGACATGTGCACATTTGCATTGATACCTACTCTAAACTTCTCTGGGCTGCAGCTCAATCTTCAGAAGGCTGCGGCAGCATGCTCCTCTCTTACACAAACTTGCTGTTACGGGAGTGTCTATTACACTGACAACTGACCAGCCTACGGTAGTAAAAACTCCTATAAAGAATGAATATTAATCCTATTCAGGCATTCTTTTTAATCCTCAAGGTCAGGGCATAATTGAAAAAGAACATAAAACCAATTGTTAAAAAATAAAACAGGAATATTCTTGCACTTTTCTTATTTATTGCTAATTAAAAACAACTGCCTCAAGGTGATTATATTTAAGAGCTCAAAAAAGATTTTTCTACAGAACATTTTGAACTGCCTTTAGATAGACCTGTGTGGCTTAAACAATTTGAGACTTGGGAGCCTGGTTGGCTAAAAAAATTGGAATCGGGTACGAGTCTGTCATTGCAGATGGGTCTGCGATGGAAACCATGGAAACAAATTCCTCTCTGGCTCCTCTAGCTCTGGCCATCAAAGGTGATGGTGGAGGGCTCCGACTAAAGAGCAGGAGATACAGACCAATACATCATCAGTCAAGTGTGCCCACCTGGGGCCAAGTTAGGGTCCTAGGCACCAACAGAGAGGTTATTTTACAAAACACAGAGCTGCCTGTGGCCTGAGAACCTTTCTGGGATACTAGTGCTTTGACCTGGATGGGCATCTGCAGTGAGTGCTCTGAGCTTGTGCGTTGGTTATATGTCTCATTCCCCTTTGCTTCAACTTGTAGACATCATAACATTTGTGCTTCTATTACAGTTAAGTGAGATACCATAACTACTAATTACATGAGCTCTTTCCAAGCTATTCTCTAGGTTTTTCTGATCAAGACAGTGCAACCAACAGTACCAGTCAGTCTGAATCTCTGTTCTTGGTGGCAGAGTATTACACATAATTCTTTCACTGTTCTAATATTATCATAATTTGTTTGCTTATAGAATACTCATGTATCAAATGACTATTAGATTCATCTACAATGTCTTAAAGCTAAAGAACTCTGGATATCTTATGTTTAAAAGAATAAAAAAAGGGAGATATCAGAACATGGTACATGAACGGAGTCATGTGAGATTTCTGAGTACTTACGAGAAAACTAAGAAAATGAGCCTAGAGTCTTGTGAGCCCAGCTTCTTTAAAAACACGCAACTGTTTACAATGTGCTTTCATGCCCAGGTGTAGTACATAGAATTGAATTCACTTCAGTTGCTAATCATATGCCTCTATAGAAAAATGTGTTTTTGACGCTCACTTACATGAGCACACAAGCAGATTGCCCACCATGTGGATTGCCAGCCATGAAGCAGTTTATCTGCCACATGTGGCTTGGCCTTCACATGACTTCACATGCAGCAGTGACGAGTAGCAATCTGCAGGAGAGGCAAGGTAACTCAGTCCAACGGGACTCAATAACGGGTTCAAACGTTGGGAGTCTGAACCTGAATAATTTATTTTAGGCATATTTAAGTACAGCACAATTTGGTGAAAAATTTCCTGGTGATAAAAAACCCAATTCTGTGTGCACAATGATGCTTAAGACAAGAGCACACAGAAACACTTTGTAAGGTACACATGACATCTTATATAAATAAAGATGGATCCTATAGATCGGCAAGTTCAGGGTAAGTGTCTGGGGGAGATGCAGTGTGGTCTTGGCCACACAGGTTACTATTAACGGCTTTCCTTCCCAGCCTTCTGGGAGGAAAACAGGCTATACATCTCCTCCTTAGAGGAGATAACACTGCATGGTCAACATTCCTGGTTCTCCCAGCGCTCCCACATCTCCCTCCCATTTTATCTTAAAAAAAAAAAAAAAAAAAAAAAAAATTGTGGCCAAGGTTGAATTCGCTGTTTACATGGCTAGTCTAATATAGACAAGCATAACAGAATTATAAAAATAGCTAACAGAGCAAAGAAAGTAAAAAGCCACTCAAAGGTCACCTGTGAGATTTTTATCTATGCAAATCATTAATCTGATCAGACACATTAAAGTAACACATACCAGGAAATTACTGACACCTCAGATTATATTTGAGCAACAAGTAATCCATGGTAGCTCTATTTTGTTAAACTGTGATTCTCATTTCACCTATCTCTGATTAATTTCTTCTAATGTATTTGTTGTAATATTAGTAGCTTCACAGATCATACAGACCATCTTTGAGCTATCTCCTTGCATTACAGTGATCACTTCTGGAACTAGCAATTAAAAAAGCTATAGTGGCTGCAATTACTACAGAAAATGCAACAGATGCAAAGAATCCTCACAATTTCAGGAAGAGCTCTCAATTCTATTCATCAACTGCAAAGATTTACTGAACAAAATGGATGTAATATGGCCTATCCTACATACAATTTGCAGGAAGGTCATTACAAGTAGCATTTGTTATTAAAAAATCTAAACCAACAAAACCTCACCTTTGACAAGATTATCACAGGAAGCACTATAAATATGCACATGGATATATTCTATTCTCTTCTGTTATTTGTGAATAATGCACGAATAACTCCTTTGTCACACAAATTTCTTTTTAAGAGCCCAGGATAGATGGGACTCCTCTGTACCAAAAGATTGGTCTTATTGACTGATTCACACCAAATGAAGCCAGGTTATTTTCTAAACCATTGGCAACAGACAGCAAGCACTACTGTAGATACAATAATATCAACATTAATAAGCACTACATCAGAAGTTCCTTTTTAAAAATCTTCATACAACAACTATACTTCCCATGTCAGAGCTTTCTAAAGTGTACTCAGTTATGCTAAAATCTGTAGTATCTCAGGACTGATCCATTAGATTAGTCTAACCAATATATCCTCCATTCATCTGACTAAATACTTGTATACCATCTTTGTCTAGATAACTGTTCCCAGAGGATTAAAACAATCTTTAGCATGGCAAAACAGCATTAAACTGTTTATTGCAGGCATACCTCCCTCTCCCCCAACAAAAGTCATTTGGGCTCCAAAGAGTCATGCTGAGAATTAACATGTAATATAGTCATTAAACAGAACAGCATCATCTTGGGGTCAACTATTGTGTCCTTGTTGTTTCCCCCAGATCTCAGCTTGATGAATTAAAGTCTTGATGCCTCCCCAAGTTATTGGCTTAAAATTCTTCCTCTTGGGACATTGCTTGCTTCCTGATAGGTTTACTGTCTACCTTGAGAAGTTTTGTTTGTTCAGTGGACTCTTGGGTGCTCTCCTGGTCAGATGCACTGGAATGGGAGCTACCTGCAACTTCCTTCACTTTCTAGATAAACACAAGCATAACCTCGCCCTGACGGTATATGAACACTGGGCCCTTCCACTCATCCTCTATGGAGCTTTCCACTTAACTTTAGACTGTGTCTCTTTCAGGGCAGAATGCTTCTGGCCAACAGAACAAACATTATCTTTTAAAGTGAAAAAAAAAAACAAACAAACTAAAGTTAGCATGGCTAAAGTATTGTGTGGGGACTTAGGTGGGTGTCTATACCCCCTTTTATTTTTAAAATTTGCCACTTTAATATCTAATGTGTTGTTCCACAATAGCTTGACCCTGTGGATTATAAGGAATTCCAGTATTATTAATATTTCATAAATTCCAAAATTCCTTAAAGTATTTGTTAGTATGAGCAGGACTATTATCAATTTTAGAGAGTCCTAGAGAGAAAAAGGTATATAATAAATGAATAATGGCACCCAAGGTTGTTTTACCCCTGGGAGCAGAAGCAACAATCATATTAGAAAAAGTATCAACATATTTAAAACATAAGAGTGGTATCTATCTGCCAAATGGCATTGGACTTCAAGGATCTAGGACGAATTCCTTTAGCAGATGGCAGTGGAGAAAGAACAGTAAGAGACAGTTCTGGTGACTGCTGAGCTTGCTCATGACAGAGATTTTGCACTTTCATAAAGTTCATGAGAATTTTGAGTGACCTGGAAAGAAAGAATTAGGGATGAAGAGGCAGCTAGCACATCGGCTTGTGCACTGGAAGATGTTCATGGACCTGGCAATTAGAAAGACCATGAGTACATGATATAACACAATGCTGAGCTCGCCGTCACACAGATGCCTGAAGCGAAAGAAAGAATTGTGTAGTAACAACAACCAGCCTGGGTCTAAGTCTTGCCATTTCTAAAAGAGAAACAATTTGTTCAACTTGCAGAATCAGTTAAAAGAGTCAATGGCTGACAATAATAAAAGCTGATTGATTACAGAGAATGCAGACTCTTGAACTGGGGAAGGTACAATCTTTTTTTTGTGGAGGATATGGAATTAGTGTATCAAACATGTTCCTTGTCATTTTGAAGAGCACACAGCAATCTCTATAGGATTTTTAGATGCAATTTTAGGTAATACTCATGGAATATTTTCAAAAACTCCTAAAGCTAGATCTTTAGATAAGAATTATCTATAGATCCCGAATAATATGCCAATGCTACCTGCCAATCATTATCAGTGCAGAACAAATAACACGTGTTTATGTACTGGTACTAAATCTCTGCAGGTTCATAACAGCAAGTTGTTTAAGAGGTGCCCTCACAATCATCACTGGACTTTTAACTTCTTGTAAATAAGGAGACAGAGGGGCTGGAGAGATGGCTCAGAGGTTAAGAGCACTGACTGTTCTTCCAGAGGTCCTGAGTTCAATTCCCAGCAAAACCACATGGTGGCTCACAACCATCTATGATGAGGTCTAGTGCCCTCTTCTGTAAAACTGTATGCATAATAAATAAATAAATCTTAATAAAAAAAATTTAAATAAGGAGACAGAAAATGTTGTGGGGAATTATGTCATACTTAGATCTCTGTAATACCGTGACTTTGTTAATATAGAATTCCAGTAGGTAATGAGAAAGTAAGCAGTTAATCCTATGGGCTGCTACCTTAGCAGCAGCATTATTAATGAAATAGGTACTAGCTGCAGAGGGTCTCTGGGAATCCCACGGCCAGCAGAAAAACAATACATGGAAGCAGGAAGGCAGGCGCAACAGGACTCAGTAGCTGGTGTGGGTTCACACTTTGGGAGTCTGAAACTGAACAGTTTAGGTACATTCAAGCACAGCACAATTTGGTGAAAAACTTCCTGGTGATAAGTAACTCAATTCCATGTGCACAATAAAGCTAAAGACAAGACCACATTGAAACTATTAAGTACACACATGACACGGTCCATAAAGATGGCTTCTATAGATTGACATGTTCATGGTAAATATCTAGGGGAGGGTCCAGCATGGTCTCCGCCACTCAGATAGGGCAAAGGTCACCAGGCTATTAACCACATCTGCTCCCAGTTTTCTGGGCAGAAAACAGGTTATACATCTATCTCCTCCTTAGAAGGGACAACCCTGTGTATTTAACATTCCTGGTTCCCCTAGCACTTATCTGTGAGCAGCAGGACCTCTGTACCTCCACATACAATTATTATGTGCAGTTATTTTATTTTATTTTTTATGTGAATTGGTGTTTTGCCTGTGTAAGGGTGTCAGATCTTGGAATTATAGATAGTTGTTAGCTTCCATGTGGACATGTGGATCCTGGGAATCAAACTCAGATCTTCTGGAAGAACAGTCAGTGTTCTTATCTGCTGATCCATCTCTCCAGCCCCCCCCCTTAAACTTTTATTTATTTATTTGCCTTGGTGTTTGCCTGGAACTGGAACTACAGACAGTTGTGAGCTGCCATGTGGGTGCTGGGAATTGAACCCCTGTCCTCTTGAAGAACAGTCAGTGCTCTTAACCACTGAGCTATCTCTCCAGCCCCTATGTGCAGTTATTAACTTTTTGTGGTGGCTTAAAATAGATGTACTATAAAATAAATGCAAACACCAAATCAGGTTATTTGCTATGGCATACTTTGTCAAAACAACAATAACAACAACAAAGAACCCAAAAAACCATCGGGGGAGTACACAGGACACTTCACTAAGAATATTTCACTTCATAACTGAGCTAAAAACTGCATTATTCTACATAGAGATGTGCTTCGTTACCTGATGGGTTAACAGTGAACAGACTGCTTTACAAGAATAGTGGTACAGTCCAGGCTCAAAAAATGCCAGAGAGGGGGCTGGGCGGTGGTGGCCCATACTTTAATACTAACAGTCAGAAGGCAGAAGCAGGAGGATTTACGAGTTCAAAGCCAGCCTGGTCTACAGGGTAAGTTCCAGGATGCTAGGGCTATACAGAGAAACCCTGTCTCATAAAACAAAACATAACAACAACAAAACCGAGAACTGTGGACATGGGTAACCCCATGTGTTCTCCATCAACCCTGACAAATTGTTTCTCAGGCTGCCCTTCGGTGTGATGCAGTAAAAGGACACAGCCCCATGACATGCTCCTTAGTCATCTCAGGGTGCCGAAGAGCACACTGCTTATCATAGCACCATGTCTTTAGGGATCTCTGAGATCTCCCCTTTCTATCTTTAATAGCAGGAATATTCTGTTCTTTGAAATGCTGTACTCGAACCTGAAGTTCTCACATTTACTCAATTTACAGATTCATAACCATTTAATAACTCTTAGAAGCTTTCTAATCCCTCAATCAGAACAATCTTCCAGTGTGCCAATGTGACTCTACATGATCAATACCAAATTCAACACTTACATGGGGGCCACCAGGCATTGGTGGAGCACCAGAAGGTCCTGAAGGCACTTGGTAAGGATTATTCGGAGTAGGGTGGGGTCCTGGTGGGGGATATGATCCTGCAGGGCCAGGATATGGTGCTGGTGGTCCCCAGGCTCCTGGTGGCACAGTGCCCCATGGAACAGGCGGTGCTCCTGACACTGGAGGAGGAGCAGTGGGATATGGCCCTGGAGATCGATATGGCATATTAGGATGCTGCCCTCCAATTCCTGGTGCCCAAGGTCCAGAAGCCATGGGTCCCCATGGACCTAAAGTACCAGCTGGATCTGTGGGTGCACCATATGGCCTTGGCAGCTCTGGAAGGGGCATATTTGGCGTAGCATATGGCCCTGTGGGGCCAGGGCCTGGCACAGTAGGGGCTGGATAAGGACCACTAGGTGGGGGACATGATGGTCCAGAAGGAGGAAAGGGTGCTGGGGGTCCTGGTGGTAGTCCAGTTGGAGGCATAGTGGGATACATTCCTGTTGGTGCTGGTCCAAAAGGCACAGTGGAGGGTGCTGCACCACTTGGTGGGAGTCCAGATGGCATAGCAGGAGGAGCACTTGGGTTACTCCAAGGGTTGGAGCCTGGCCAGCCTTGAGGAGACTGGCCAGCTTTTGTACTGCTCACAGCAGGTGTTTTGGCAGAGGATGGTTCAGGTAGTGCATCTGCCAACTGTAATACAGAAGATAGGTCTTACTTGTCTTATCCGGGGGCAAGTCAAAGCAATCATGGCAATAATCCCATACAAACTGTACACAATACCCGGGGATTACAAACCTCAGTGGCGCCTTCAGAGACTAAATTATTCATCTGAGAAGCTCTTCTTTAAAAAGTACGTGAGGTGTTACCTTGAACATTAATTTCACAGTATAACTTCTCCAAAGCCCAACTTTTCTAAGTATAGGTAGTTCTGCTGTTTTACTTCTGAGCAGTGTGTATAGAATGCAGTATAGTACACAGGACAAGACAGGATCTCTACACTGGACTCTCAACCTTTACTTTTTCAGTGTCAAACAGTTTTAAGGTACATTCAGCATTAAATGAGGTAATATATGTAATGCTGTAAATATAGTTTATTAAAACTCAAATACATTATTTTGAGATAAGGTTTCATGCAGCCCAGGTGGACTCTGAACTTAACTTATTTTTATGCATGTGTGCATGCTGGTTGTTTATTTCATCAACTAGACATAAGCTGAAGTTATCTGAGAAAAGTGAACTCCAATTGAGAAAACGCTTCTATCAGACTGGCCTGTAGGCAAACCTGTGTGCCATTTTCTTGATTAATGCCCACTATGAGGGGTATCATGATGCCTGGGAAGGTGGTCCTGGGGAAATATAACAAAAGAAGTTGAATGTGACTCCAAAAGGCAAGCCAGTGTTCCTCCATGGCTCGTGTTCTAGCTCCTGCCTGGGGCTCCTGCCCTGGCTTCCCTTCATAATGGACTAAAGCTTCTCCTTCCAGGTTGCTTTTGATCATGCTCTTTACCACAGCAACATAAAAACAAACACATGCCTTCATGAGTTTATACACATAACGTACACGCCTGGTGCTGGCGTTACTATGACAATCACTTATACATAAATCTCTCTGCATGGCTCAGGGTTGTTTGGAACTCACACACTTTCTGCCCCAACCTCTACAAGGCTGAGGTTGTAAGAGTACACCATCTTCCCTGGCTGGACCATGGTTCCCTTAAAAGAAAAAACAAAACAAAAAAAACTTAGCAAAGTTTAACTTACCGAAAATTCATCTGACATTTTCCTAAAAAAGAAAATTTCAAAATTAGTATTTATATTTTATATATTTTAGAAGGACATTTTTGTGTATACATTTTACTCACATAGAATTAGTTTCTCATTTATATTTTCTTTTATATAGAAAACATTTTCTATTAAAATTGAGATAACCATACCAACCTCTTTCTTGTCAGGACTGTATATGTCCACCAGTGAACTCAGGCTAATCTCAAACTCCTGAGAGTCCAAGCAATCCTGCATGGCCAAGAGATCCTTGGTATAAATCCTTCAGCCTCTCACATGGCCAAACACATACTTTTCCAGCTAAGTCTGAGCCACTATTTGCTTTACATTCTGAGGTGGTTTTTGTTGTTTTGTTTTGAGCAGGATGGAGTGTATCTTAGTTCACACTCCCAGGTCATGAATCCTGACTGAGGATTCACAGTCCATCACTGAGGGAAATCAGGCAGGAACCAAGTTTTATAAACTGAGGGAGAGGCCTGGACAAGCTCTTTAATGGCTTGCTCATCTTTTTTAAAGTTTTATTTTTGAAATTATAATTAGATCATTTGCCCCTTCTCCTTCCTCCAAACCCTCCCATACAAGCCTCTTGCTCTTTGAAGTTGGAGGCCTTTTTAAAAATCAATTATTGTTACATATGTAGATGTATATATGTTCCTAACTATAACCTGCTCAGTCTGTACAATGCTACTTATTATGCTGACTTTTATGGCAGCTCTGGTTCTTTTAAGCACTGACACAGCAAACATACATTCATTTTCCTCAACTATGTATAATCAGAAATAAGCACCAGAAGTGGGACAGAGTCCAACATGCAAGTTTACCTAAACTCACCTAGTACAACCCATGCAAATTTGTTATAACCTTTAAACTTAAAAAACAAGAAAATCCTGGATATTACTAAAACTTTGTAACCTGCTTTACATCACAACAGATTACCAATCTTTTTAAACTCAAGGCCCCAATCATATTCACTTCCTGTGACTACTTGGCTATCACTGGATGGACCACTTGTATTTCTTTACTGATCCACCAGAGTATTAGACATGGAATCCAGAGGCAAGTGCCCTAACCTACCCAACTTACTTTATTTATTGAGACAGGATCTCCTGTATATTAGTCTGGTCTTGAACTTGATATGTAACAGATAATAACCTTGAGTTTCGGGTTCTCCTGCCTTGATGTTTGGTTTATGTGGTGCCCCACCCCTTACCAATTTTCAAGGTGAAGTGTAATCAACCGTGGGTAAAGTACAAAGATAAGCCTCTACCCTAAGCTTTGCCCACTACATTCCTTTCTAGTCACCTGACCCCTAGTCACAGCCCGCTCTTGCTGGTCACTAACTAGACTAAGACAACAGGCATTCTTTTTTATCCCTAGTCACTTAGTACTTAGTAACATCACCTACACCATTTTGTTAGACTGCAAGAGCACTAGCTGTTGTAAGAGACAAAAACTTTCTGCAAAGGGCCTTAACTCTCTTAAAGCAGTCTCTTCATCTTGGTCTTGCCACAGAAGAAGCAGGTGTACTTGGACTGCTGGCTGATTTCAAGTTTCTTCACCATTTTCCCGAAGGAGGTATCATAGCAGGCTCCACTATTTCCCGACAGTCCCAACCCTCTTGGTGTGTTTAGCCATGTCACTGGAACCTAAGCCCCAGCAGGAAGAAGTGTCTCTACTTGTGATGTCTCAATTTTATGATCAAAGACAGTCCCTTTGAGTATGTTTGTAGTTTAACATGTTTACTATTCCTCAATTCTTCTAAGTAGTTATTAATAACCTAATCCTTCTCAATCAATGGAACAAGTTATCTTTGAAACACTTGTGTGCCATGGACAGTATTACTGGATGCTTACTGAGAACAAGTATGTTCTCTACAAGTCCAATCTTACTCTCACCCCTGCTTACAGTTCAACTTGTTTAAGCAGAGAAGAGGCTCAAATACTCGTGGATCTGACCCCAGCTGACCAGCGCTGGATGCAATTACCCTCACAGACACAGAAGACCCCATCTACAAGTAGCTTTCATATTTAACTAGGATACCTTTACATTTCATGCACAGTTGTGCTAGCTACACTGTAGGTTCTCTGGATGTTCCTCAATTTCATGGTTAACTTTTTCCGTTTTTTTTTTTTTTTTTGGGGGGGGGGATTTTGGCGGGGAGAACAAAACACCCAGTATTCTGGTGAGAAGTGCTTTTAAGTTTATCCACAAATTTGGGAGATAGCTGATGTGTTCAAAACTCTAGATCTCATCCAAGAACAAGGCATAGGTATATACTGATAATTACTTTCCCTTTTAGACAGGGCATCGTTTCCAGGCTGGTACTGAACTCATGCTCAAGCAGTCCAGTCCTAGCACTGGGAGTAGCTGGGACCTGCATGTGCCACCACACCCCTCTTAGTGTATCTTTGTTTTCAGGTTTGAATGATATTCTAACTGGTTACCCAAATGTGAGTAGAACACTTACTTTTGCAAGCCAGGACATTACTGGATTACTTGATTCCATAAGTCTTCCAGTTAATTCTATAGTTTCCAGGCAAGTTTCCCAATACCAATGGCTTGTTTCTCTTTTCATCAACTAGGACTCAATTAAGGTTAAATCGTGATGGTGGTCCATGAGCCTTGCTTTGAACACTCCTAAAAATGCTTCTGATGTTTAAAGCATGATTATTGCTTTTAGTTTGAGATTTGAAGACAATCGATCAACCAACCAAACAGCAAAACAAAAATTCACCACCCCACTAGCAACAAAAAACACACTATAGAAGTTTTTGTTTCTACTGTGTTGGGACCCACTCCAAGAAGCCACAAATAGCTTGTTTGCCATGTGCACTTGCCCTTGTGATTGCACACTTTAGCCCCCAGAGAATAAATTGTCTGAGACTATAAAATAAAGTGGGCTATTACATTGAAACTTTACCACCTCAAGTATTTATTTATTCTCTTCTCACGTATTTTATTTCAACCTCAGTATCACCTTCATTTCCTCCTCCCCTTTCTGCAGATTCACCCGTCAGGATAGAGCAGGTCTCCCAGGGATCTCAACCAAACATGGTGTAACAGTTACAGTAAGACTAGGCATATGCCCTCATAGCAAGGCTGGACAAGGCAACCCAACAGGAGGATAAAGGGTCCCCAAAGCAGGCAGGAGTCAGAGACAGCCCCCTGCTCCCACAAACCCTAACACATATGCAGAGGACCTAGGTCAGACCCATACAGGCTCCCTGACTGTCCCTTTAGTTTCTGTGAACCCCCATGAGCCGTAGTCAATTAATTTTGTGGGCTGTATTCTAGTGGTGTCCTTGATCTCTCTGGTTCCCTTGGACAGACAATCCCTGTCCCCGCCCACCTAATGTTTGGCTGTAGTCATCTCATTTGTGGGCTCCATTCTCTCAGATCCTGCTCCCCTCAGCAGTGACAAGATTAGAGTAGGGGATGCTCACAAAAGGAGGTGAGACTCACAGCACAGAAACCAGGGAAGGCTTTGTCTGATGTCAGCCTTGTGTATCATTTTCTAAAGAAAGACGGAGCAAAGTATCAAAATTGTAACTATTAGATTGCTTACAAGTGTCCAGAAGAAACTTTAGAGAAAAAAATATAGGACACAGTTCAAAAGAAAACTGAGTAAGTCATATAAACCAGGGGAAAGATCCCTGTCCAATTTTGGGTCACTTGGGCATCAATTCAGACTGTTATCAAAATGCTAAAGGAAGATAAGAATATTAATCATGAAAAACAGATGGGTAATTCCTTGAATGAATATAACCGGATGATAAAACTTTAAAATTGCTAAAAGGGGAAAATCTCAGGCAAAATCAAATGTAAAAACAGCGTCGCTCATAACTATGTTGGTGATGATGCCCTCAGCTCCCTGACTGGAGCCTCCTCCATTGCTTGAAGATGATCCTGAAGCACAGGGTGAGAAATGTGATAATCAATCTAATTTTATATTCCCCTAATTTCCTGATAAGGACTTAGGAGAGCCTATGAAAATGCTAAATTTACAACCTGGGCAAGGTAGGGCACAGCTGGGAAGTGTCATTCATTTATCAATTCCTCCCCAGGCCCCATTCAGGTTGTTTGATACTTCCAATGCAATTTCTTCCTTCCTTCCTCAATCATTCATTTATGTATGCAGTTTTGGCACAGATATGTCAGCCAGAAGAGGGCACCAGATCCCATTACAGATAATTGTGAGCTACTATGTGGTTGCTGGGAATTGAACTCAGGACCTTAGAAAGAGCAGCCAGTGCTCTTAACCTCTGAGCCATCTCTCCAGCCCTTCCAATGCAATTTCAACAAAATCAAAATGCTTATATGCGCTACCAATTTATTTAAAACTCTAGAAAGTACAGCTAATTGAATCCAGACTAAAGAAGTGTCTGTGTTTAGTGTGGAACCTGCAATGCCTTTAAACTTATTTTCCCCGACTAAACTGTTTCCTATAGGTGTTATAGCATAAGAGGACAAACCTTTGGAACGATTACTTTACTCTTCTAGTTCAATTAGGACAGGAGATGTCAGAAATTATATGGCTTTTGATCCTTTTACTTTTTTTTTTTAAACTTTATTTATTTGCCTTGGTGTTTGCCTGGAACTGGAACAACAGACAGTTGTTAGCTGCCATGTGGGTGCTAGGAATCGAACCCAGGTCCTCTGGAAGAGCAGACAGCGCTCTTAACCGCTGAGCCATCTCTCCAGCCCCGATCCTTTTACTCTTAATAACAATTAGATTTAAGGAAGATAAGAATATCAATCATGAGAAACAGATGGGATTTTCAAGTTTTATTTGCGGATTATAGAAAGAGTATGAAATTATTATCTAGCTAGTAAGTTCTGGGATTTTCTCATATGAACTAAATTTGTGATTTAGTCAGGGAAAAATAGGTAGGAACTTATTTTATTGATGGCCCAACAGGTGAAAATGGTTGTTTTGATTAATTATGTTAATTCATAAATCCTTAAATATTCTTTCAAATTCTGCTTACATTATAAGATTATTAAACCATTTTAACTTTGTCTTCACACTGTTATGCTTCTATTAGTACAGAAACCACACTATCTGGTTGAAACGCATCCCATTCTTTATTTATTACTCATACACGCATGCTCTAACCTCTATGGTCTTATTGCCGAAGGAAATAAGCAAGCCTGATATATCAACTTGACCTATTTTGACTTTTCCAGAAGAAAATTGGTAAGGGTATCCATCTGTCATTGCATGTGGCTCCACTGACAGTTTATGCATTCCTCTTCAGCTCCTTCAGCCCTAGGCAATCAAATCAATGGCAGTGGAGGGTGAGGAGACAATAGAAGTCACCAGAAAGATAGCAAACCTTCAGCTAAAGATCAAAAGGGGCATCAATTATATCAGAAGTCAAGTCTGCCCACCTGGAACAAAGTTAAGGCCCTGTGCACCAGGGGTGAAGTCACTTATAGCCAAATACAGGCTTCTATTCTACAAGATACCAGAATCACAAGTCTCTTCTGATCAATAAAATGTAACCAATAGTGGACAGACAGTTCTTGGTGGAAGAGCATTACACACAATGCTCTCACTGTTCTAATATTATCATAATTTGTTTGCTTATAGAACACTCATGTATCAAATGACTATCAGACTCATCTACAATGCCTCAAAACTACAGAACTCTGGATATCTTTTGTTTAAAAGAACCAAAAGAGGAAAGATGTCAGAACACAGTACAAGAGTGGAGTTATGTGAGATTGCTCAGTGTTTATGAGAAAACTCCAAGAAACCAAGACAAGAGTCTTATGACTGCACTCAGCTTTCTCCAAAAACACAAAACTGTTCTTGAAATATGTTCCTGTGCCCCTCTCAGATGTATGAGACAGGAGTGAGTTTATTTCAGACTATTCATTACAAGGGGCTACTGCTATGTGCTTATATACCTCTATGGGAAAACACACTTCTGAGTGCAGCTGGCCCTTATGAGTGTACACTTTACCCACGTGACTCCTTTAATCCTCAAGAGTATAAACTGATGCTCTGAATAAAGTGGGTGATGACATAAGACTTTAGTCCTCCTCACTTATTGGCTCCATCCTCCTAGGTCCCAACACTCTAGAAAGGTGAACGGCACTGATGTTATCTATCAGTGATTGGGCTTGAGCTTTGCTGCAGAAGGTCACAATACTTAGACTTTCTCAAAAACCATATAAAACACCCAATTGTACTAATGAAGATTAAGTGGTTGTAAATGTGAGCATATAAAAAAAGAATTTCAGAGCTGGGCAGTGGTGGCTCATGCCTTTCATCACAGCACTTGGGAAGCAGAGGCGGGCAGATCTGAGTCTGAGGCCAGACTGGTCTACAAGGTGAGTTTGAAGGCCAGCCAGGGCTACACAGAGAAACCCTGTCTAAGGCTTGAGGAGGGTGGGGTGGGGGGCAAAGACAAAATCAATAAATAAGAAAGACAAAAATAAAAAGCAAAAAAGTTTAGAGCCAGGAGTATTTCCAAGCTGGATGGGATGGAGCTACCTATACTCTTCAGGAGGTAATGGCATTGAGGCAGAAGGGTTGGGAGCCTGAGCTCGTCTGTGCCACACACACCTCAGCCTCAAGTTCAAAAACGACCCTTTTTTCCTTTTTGCACAACTAAAAAGCTTTTACCTCCCAAACTCTCCATTAATATTTACAATATTGGCTCTCATCCAGGAACAAGGTACAGGCGGATAGTGTTATTTACTCTCCCTGTGTCTCCAATTTCTCCCCTTTTTAGACAGGGTTTCATTGTTCCCAGGCTGAAAAATACTCATTCCCTTAGGAGTAAAGATAGAAAGTATATAGTGTAAATACCTTTTGCCAGCTACTAGGAGAAAACATAACACATCAGTAGTTCCTATGGCCTTTCAAGGCAATCATCCCCATCCAAAGTTTAAGAAAGCTAAAATCCATTCAGTTATTAGTGACAACCAAACAGTTTAAGACTCTACACTGAAACATCAACAGCAATCCTTTTTACAAAAGCAAGCTTCTTAACATCTGTAAAAGCTTCATCTTCTGGATGTACACTTTACCCACGTGACTCCTTTAATCCTCAAGAGTATAAACTGATGCTCTGAATAAAGTGCATAAATTTAGAGAAACGAAGGAAAATCAGGACTTCTGTGATTTCCGTGTGGGTAAGCACATTATATATTATACTGAACACAGATTCTGAACTAGAGTCTATGTTAGCTTTTAGTACTGGCTAGTTTATCAGATTATGTTCAATTTCACAACTGAGTGAAAAATAATGGAATGTATAGGAACATTAAAAGTTCCTAGTAGTATCTTATTTATATTATTGGAACCCAAGTGTTCCACTGCTGGGCTTTAGGGTAACTGGTGGCATGGTCTAGACATTCTTGAGACGAGGTGTCTCTGCAGTATGGAATAAAAGGAAGGGAGCATTCGGTTACAGACAGGCAAGAAGTGTTTGTAGGGCAGACAATCTGTGGGAAAGTAGCAGTTCAGAGTGGCTGAAAAACAGAAAGAAAGCAATAAGCAGCTTTATCAGCAGCCTCTAGACAAGGATCCAAATGCTTTAACTTTATAGCTTATTTGAATCAATTTCAGTTTCTTATTTAGAACATGGGAACTAGACAGGATTCCATCTGACCAGGTAACTAAAACAGTGCTTGGAAAATAACAGACAACCAACAATCCAACTCCCCTTCTTGCTATTTTTTAAATTAAAAAAAAAAAAAAAGGGTGTGTGTGTTGTGGCTGCGCATACGGGTTTGTTCACGTCAATGCAGGTTCCCAAGGAGGCTAGAAGTGCTGAATTCCCTGAGTTGGAGCTCCAGGCAGTTGTGACTGGCTCCTGTGAATGCTGGGAACTAAACTCGGGTCCTCTCCACAACAGTGCATGCTTTTAACCAGAGCCCTGTCTCTTCACCCTGCAGCCTCATCTTCTCTTTTTTACCCACAGACACACAGCACAAAGGTAACTGAGTAGACTGCCTGTCTGACCTTTGGTCAGATCCAGTTCGCTGAGTCTCATAAACAGAGTAAATAGGTATTTTCCAGAGCCTTGCTGGGACTTCCACAAACCTGTAAGTAAATCTCCTTAAGTCACTGCCTAGCAGAGCAAAAACTCACCATCAGCTTCTACAACTGTTACAATATGACCACAAGCCTTTGTTTTCAAACCAGAAAGCTTAGAAAACACAATCTCCTAAGTATAGCACAAAACCTATTTGGTGGCAAAAGCTGACCAGACACACTACCCATTTCATTTTCCATTCACCCCCAGATACAGTCTGAACACCTACAAGCATTGCATTTTTCTCCTTTTCCCCGAGTTTTAAGAATTGAATTTAGAGCCTCACAGCAGGTCAGGACTGTGCTCAATTACTGAACTGCAGGCCCAGCCTGTACAAACATTAATACTCGATTATTAACGACCCCCGGAAGTCTAGGAGTGTTACCTCTTCTCTGAAATAAGAACCTTTATAAATTACAGACCCTGAAGATTACTGAATTCCTAACAATATTGACCTCAAGATTCGACCTCAGTTAAGAGAATAAAGAAAAACGATATGATTCCTTCTGGAATCAAAAAAGAACATTCCAACTTCAGCCACTGCATTAAAAGTTTCCGAAGCAAGTTAGTTTTACAGAGTAGCCCTACACATTGTGAATAAGAAAACTACCCTCCCTACCCACGGAACACCACTCAACAAAGACTTTCGAAGGCGACCCCGGTGGCCTTTAACCACGCCGGGGATACACGTGTGTATTCCTGTAGTAGGCTGTAATATATCTCCCGCGAGGTCGGATTTAACATTAGGATTAGTGAGAACATTACTTTCAGTTTTCAAGGCAGAGAGGAAAATGGTTCAAGCGTAGTATCTGCGCCTAAATCTTAGAGAAGGAGAACGTTACTCAGCCCTTGGCACATTCTGTTCTGGGAAGTCATTTAACGAATGGGTAATTACGTACAGCAAGAACCTTGTCACACAGTTTTCAGATGCCAGACCTTCCTGTAAAGGAGGATTCGGGTCTCCTCCATTGCCATCTTTATTAGAAACCAGTGGATGAGATACAGTTGGTGGGGCAAGGGATGCCAGACAAGATGCCCTTTAGGGCTAAGCGAACAAAGGGAATCCGGGATCAGCCGGAGCAAACCAGCCCCCAGCGGGTCGCGCCGGCGGGAGTGTGGGGGAGGGTCTCCGGCTCCCGCCCTACCCCCCAAGTCCGGCAAGACAAGGTCGCCCGGGAATCCGGCCGGCGCCACATTGGACCCCTCAGCACCCTGGTCCTCGGAGGATCCTCCGAAGTGGCCGGAGGCTCGAGAACAGCCAGGCCCCCAGGGACCCCCGCCAGCCCCGCGCCCCATCCCCCGCGGGCGCCAAAGCGGACTCACCCGGCAGGATCCGAGCGCTAGGCGCGGCACAGTGGCGGCGAGGAGTCCCGAGAGATGCGCAATGGAGAATCGGCCGGAGGCCTGACGGACCGAGGCGGCAGCGACACGGCTCCTCCTGGCACCGGAAAAGGAAGCGCGGAGGCCGGCCTGATCGCCCCGTTATTTCCGCCCGCCCCGCCCAGCCGCCTTGCGCCCCCAGCCGGCCGCCTCCGAGATTGCAGGGAGGACCGCGTGGCTCCAGGAGCTTGGGCTGGTTTTTTTTTTTTTTTTTTTTTTCTTTCTGGGTGGAGAGCGCGAAAGCTTCACAGCTTCCTGAGTTCAGAAGACCCGACCGAAAACTTCCTGGCCGGTGATGCTCAAGGCAAGACCATGGGTAGAAGATTTTGGACCCCCTGCGTTCAGCGGTTTTTGCACCCAGCCTCCAAGCTGATTGTCATAGTCCGGGCAAAAATGAGGGTAAAATAGATGAGGGAAGGGGTAAGGCTTTCCAAAGGTGTTGTGAATATGAAAACTTTGGAGGGTGTCTGTAGGGACTGAGTAGAATCTCAGTGCTGTGGAGATTGTAATGTTGCAAATCCAGATACTAATCACTTTCATTTTGGGCTAGCTCTAGCTCTCCAAAACAGCGGCTGTTCTTTGCCTACCTCTGTCGAAACTAACATCTTGTGGCAACAGATAAAAGCCTTTCAGAATGTACTGACAGGCAACTAACTTCTACCGATTCGAAAGCTAAGAATGTCATCAGATAGCATTTTAGGCCTATAGAAAAGTCTCCTCTATCTTGATGTGCTGGTCTCTCCAATTTACCCACCAGTGTATTTTAAAATTACCTTGATTTATGACTTTCCCTGCCCTAAAAATTTCTTGATACTGGTTGAAGTAACCCACATTTGGCGCCAACATCACTCAAAACGGCTCCAGAATGACCTATCTCTTATAACCTTTAAATCTTAAATTAGGAACAGTGGTTCCTAACCTGTGGCTTGAGACCCCTTTCGAAGTTGAATGACCCTTTTACAGGGGTCGCATATCAGATATTTATATTACAACTCGTAACAGTAGCAAAATTAGTTATGAAGTAGCAATGAAAATAATTTCGGGGGCTGGAGAGATGGCTCAGAGGTTAAGAGCACTGGCTGTTCTTCAGAGGTCCTGAGTTCAATTCCCAGCAACCACATGGTGGCTCACAACCATCTAGGATATGATCTGGTGCCATCTTCTGGCCTACAGGGACACATACAGGCAGAATATTGTATACATAATAAATAAATAAATCTAAAAAGAAATAATTTCATGGTTGGGGTCACCACAACTGGAACTGTATTAAAGGGTCACAGCGTTAGGAAGGCTGAGAGCCACGGCTTTAACATGAGAGCTGTGGTTCTTGGGACTTTCGTTTCTTGGGAGGCTCAAAACTGACACACCAAAGAGCAAAATATAAGCAAATATACCTATACATTTTTCAATTTTTCCTTTCCAGACTTTTGACTTGAATATAGGAGGTATGTCAGGTCCCAAGGAAACTGAGGACATGTCTCACTCAGGACCTGTGGTTCTTCTCAGGACTTCTTACCCCGCCTCCTTCCTAAATCTCTCCAGCCCAGTGACTACACTTCCCCTAGCCTCGGATACCTCCATAACCTCAGCTGTCTTCACTAAGTGCTCTCTTGGTCTCCTGGCCTGCTCTTGGCCTCTTTGTCCTCAATTCTTCTCTTGGTCCACTCCCTATGGCCTGGTTTAGTTTGTGTTTTTGTACAATGTGAAGATGGTGTCTTTACCAAGGCACCTTCTGATTGGTTTAATAAAGAGATGAATAGCCAATAGCTAGGCAGGACTTCTGGACAGAGAGAAAAGGAGATGGGATGGGGGAGGCATGCAGGTAAAGCCATGAGCCATGTGGCCGAATGTAGATTAATAGAAATGGGTTAAGTTATAAGAGATAGTTAGAAGTAACCCTAAGCTAAGGATGAGTGGTCATAATTAATAAGTCTCTGTCATAATTGGGGGTAATCCGAGACAACCTGCTACTAGTTTGGAAGTTGGATATCTTTGGAAGTTCTCTCCCTCCTATCTACAATAAAACCCCTCTCCTCAATCACCTTGGAATGGTCACATCCTCATTTTCATTCACAGGTAGGAATGCTTTTTAAAACAAAAACACTGGCCAGCTAACATGCTTGCTGTACAAGCCTGACAATCTGAGTGTGACCCTGATACGAAGGGAAAGGTAGAGATAAATAACTCCACAATTGTCCTTTGACCTCCACCCCTGCCTCATGACACCCTTCACTCCCCTTCCCCCAAGAGTAAAGAACAGAAAACAAAACCACAAGGTTGAGGCCAAGGTATGGATTAGCAGGTAAAGGTGTTTGCCAGGAAATCCAGACTACTTGAGTCTAATGACTTAAACCCACGTGAAAGCCTAGATGCTGTAGCCAGCACACCTGTGATGAGGATGGATGCAAACAAGGGGAGACCCTGCCTCAAAGCCAATCCCCAAGAAAATCAGCCCTCAAAAAGTTGTCCTCTGACTTTCCCAAGTGGATCAAGCTATGCTCTTGAATTTAACACACAGTGACACAAATCTTTAAAAAACAACAACAACAAAGCTTTTGGATTTCATGTATGAAGATTTAATTAAGTGAAAATTTATTTAGATCAAAAATTTTAAACCCCCACACAAATTAATTAGAAAGTAGAGATAGTATGGGTGACACACCATAAATGACAACATAGTTTTATGAAATCATTAGGTTCTCTATATTCAAGTATATATAGTTCATACTTGGCTAATAAAAAATTGATCCAATTCTAGCAAAGCCAGCAAAATTTAAATAAACTTCTTTGAGTTTTACACCATGGTTCCCAAATCTGAAAGCTTAGATTTGATTTATAACCACAGGGAAAATTATCTTTATTTCCTGCAAATGTAATCAGCTTTTCAAATAAGGCAAACATCAGTTTACATAAATTTTATGAAAGACAAGGGGAAATAAATTGCAAGCATCTAATTGTAGAGTTTGAACCATAGACTCAAATTGTTCTGTTATCTCTATTGTCATCAAATCAAGAAAGCCTAAGTGAATGTGATTTTGCTATTTTGAAAACTGACCATTCTCAAATAGTACTAAATTCAACTACGCTCCAAGGGACACCTCTTAGTGAATGAACTTTCAGGAAACCAAGGTACAGTACCATTACCTACATTTCATAGGAAATGAAGACAAAAGAGGATTTAGGATTGAGTACTCCACTCCAAATTACAAATCAGAGAGACTATCTTGGAGTTAGTTTTGTCCCAAAGCCTTTTCCCCTGGATAACCATTACATTTTTTCTTCACTCTTCCTCCTTTTTTTGAGACAAGCTCTCACTAGGTAGCCCTACCTAGCCTAGAACTCACAAAGATCCATGTGCCTCTGCCTCCTGAGTGCTGGGACTAAAGGTGTGCACCATCACACCTGGATAAATAGGGTATTTTAAACATTGTTTTGTTTTCAGGACTGTCTTATAATTAAGCCTATAGTCTGTGAAATTTGCCCTGCTAAAATAAAAATATGCTTGTCTACTGTATTCTGTTTATAGTTTAAAGTAACAAATCCTTCTAATGAGAAAAGCGTAGGAGATCTCAAAGCACCTGCTTCACAGGAAAGAAGTGCTCTATTACATGGATCTATAAAAATGACCCAAGCTTCAGAGGCAGGAAGTTGATAATTTGATTTATCTTAATGGCTTTAGCTTATGAATAAATGATAAAGGCTTATGTGTTTTTCTTATAAAGAGATGATGAGTCTTATTTGTACATTTGTTCTATGTTTTAAAGGATTTCTAATTTCTAAAACAGTCTTTATCTTATTTATAATAAGTCAAAACATTAAATGAGAGCCATTCTTTGACCACAGTTAGCCATTAGCTGAAAGTCAGCAAAGAATACAGGTTTGTTCACCAAATCAATAAATCTAGCCACAGCTGACTAAAAGCGTCCTTTAATATTCCTATCAGGTCCCCTTTAAATTAACATATTCTCTCCATATAATTATTTAGGCCAATGACATGGTTATATATCAGAATGATCACATATAACTCTTCATAGAAAATCTTCCAACGAAACTAAAAAGAATCCATTCAGCATATTTCAGGAACCATAGCATTACTACAATGTAGGTTTGACAAAGAGCAGAAGGATTTGTCCTGAAAAGCCTCAAGGGAAATGAGAAAGTCAAGTTCATTTCCTGATTGTACAAGATGATTCCCAAAGCAGTCGGCTTCTGGTCCAGACTGGCTATTAGCAATAAAGTAGTTCCTTTTCACTAGCAAAGCTTTTCCCTGAGGCAATGCCTAAATTTTTAATTTTAATATTTTATCCTGTTTCTTTTAGCTCCATCCTCTCTCACAAATAAACTCTACGCATTTCTGTCATACTGACTATATTCCTTTCTGTTTTTGTTTTGTTTTGAGACAGGGTCTCACTATGCAGCCCAGCTGGTCTGGGACTCACTATGTAGACCAGATGGCATTCAACTCTCAGAGACATGCTTGCTTCTGTCTCCCGAGTGCTGGGATCAAAGATGTGTGCATCAAGCCCTGAACTGGACACCTTTTCAATTGGAACTGACCCTGTCCAAATGTTTCAAACTTCATTTCCGTTTAAGACTTCTTTTCATACTTTATAAAATGTATTCATTTTTATCTTTAACTCAGTAAAACACATTTTAAACTTTTTTATGAGTTAGTTTTTGAATATTGATGTTCCTCGCAAAAACACAGGGCACGTGGGCAATTTCTCTCACTTCCACTCCCCTCAATGTTTGGCCGCTCTGTCCTCTCCTGCACAATGGACAGCTCTCTTCTCGAGTCTCTATGTCACCACTTTCTAATGTCTTTTCATTGTAGCAAGAACCAAAGATACAAACAGTCAGCGTAAACGAACCTCTCCTGTCCTCACTTAATACACATTTCACAGGTACACACACATGGTAGGATTCTGAAAATATTAACAGTTGTTAATACCTTGAAATCAAAAAGAATAAAAAAGCCAGAGAAAATATATCATAAGCAATCAGTTTGAAGTACATTAAAAGTTAATCAGATCTTGACTTTCATATAAACACTAATTTTACCACTATAAAAGACAGGATATTCTACTTTTTTTTTTTTTTTTTTTATAAAACTACCTTTTAACAGAATATTCATAAACTAGTCACCCTATAGGCAGTTCTGTACTAATAAAAAGTTACTTTTAAAAGAAAAATATTAAAAATAATTGTTTCACAGAAACAGGTTATATCAAATTCTGATAAAAAGCTGTTAATTATGAGTAGAGTCTTACCATACTATAAATTTTACCACCAAAGATGGAGACTTAGGAAATGTTATGTTGGTCAGTAAGATGAGCATCTCAGCAACTTCAAAAGTACCACAGCAAAGATGAGGTAGTCGGAGACTCCACTTTCAGGGAGGGTCAGCATGATCTTAGAGGGTATGTAGTTATCTGGCATGTTCACAGCCTGAACCTCATTGCATCTAAAAGAGGTGCATCTTGAATGGCTACCTCTCACAGAGATCGAGACACTCTAGACCACTAAGGAAAAAAAGATTCTACAAGAGAATGGGAACATATTTTCCCCATTTTAGTTTTTTAATTGCTGAAAAATTTAGAGCTATAATTTTTTGGGGTGGGGTAGGGTATTGAGACAGGGTCTCACTCTGTAGCCTAGGTTGTTCTAGAGCTCACTGGCAACCCTTCTGCCTCACTCTCCCAAGTTCTGGGAATATAAACAGGAACTACCATGATTAATAAAAGCTATTGCTGAAGAGTGTCTTCTTTGTTAATAGTCTCTCAAGACTGGAAAAGGTTATTTCAACATATAGGCAACAAGAATTAAGGGAAAAAATTGAGACAAATTCTCACCCTACAGCTCTGACTGGCTTAAATTTGCAGCAAACTACATCCCTCTGGTTCTTAAATGCTGGGATTACAGGTGTGCACCACCATACCAGCAAGAAACATTTGTTCTAAACTGGAAACCTATGAGTCAGTGTTCCTTCAATCCAGGTTGAAGCAAGTTTTCTAATACAGTTGAACTAACATCAAGCAATCAATTACTAACCAGGCATGGTGGAGCAGGCCTTTAATCCCAGTGCTTGGGAGGCAGAGGCAGGAAGATCTTTGTGAGTTCAAGGATTGCCTGGTCTACACAGCAAGCTACAGGCTGCACAGAGAGATCATGATTCAAACAACAAACAAAAAAAGAAAGAGAAATAAAAGAAAGAAAAGCAAGAAAAAGAAATCAATCACTAGCTGTTCATGGCGGTTCAAACCTGTAATCCTGAAACTCCTGTAGGATCTCAAATCTAAGGACAGCCTGGGCTACATGGACACACACACACACACACACACACACACACACACACACACACACACACAAATAAATAAGTAAAAATTACAATATTTAAAAGGGGGCAGATAGCCTTCCACAAGGAAAACTGGGCAATCTGTGTAGGTTAGTCACTGGGGAAACAGGGCACCAGTTCACTTGTCTTTCTTAGGGGTTATTGCAGGCTGCAGATGGTCCTAAAATGCTGTGCTGCTCTAAGACAGTAAATGTGTAAATTATTGTCCTCCTGTCAGGTATGTTATGTCATGGAGCTGTTGCTATGTTTTCTTTTTGAAGCCACATAAAATATATGTTAGTACTGAAGACAGAAATAACATTTCAGACTGTGAAGACCAAAAGCAATATTAAGCTTCCTAAATACTGGACCACGTCTTTTGCTTGCATCTTTATTTAAGTTCAATTTAAAATGATGAGAAATGACTCAGGTACCCTGGTTACTGATGGATACAGGAGCTGTTTAGAAACTGTATGTCCCTCTGGGAACCAGAGTTCTTTTTTTTTTTTTTTTTTTAAAACTTTATTTATTTATTTATTTGCCTTGGTGTTTGCCTGGAACTGGAACTACAGACAGTTGTTAGCTGCCATGTGGGTGCTGGGAATCGAACCCGGGTCCTCTGGAAGAGCAGACGGTGCACTTAACCGCTGAGCCATCTCTCCAGCCCCGGGAACCAGAGTTCTTAAAGAGCTGAGTGGATGTAACAGTCCGTAAATTAATATAGAAAAACTCCAGTTGCCTTAGCAACTCCAAGATTCTAATACTGCTATTTTATTTGTAAAGCTTCCAGTAAGGACGGAGGCCAAGTTCCATTATGATATTATTCACCTCTTCCAGGTTGAGGGGCTGCTGCATTTGGATTTACTGACAATGCTGCCACACTGCAGAACAAATGCACCTCTAGAACATAACATTCTCTCTTTTCACTGGCCAGAGTAATAAAAAGCAAACAAACTTGTTTTAGTTAATATTTAAAATGAAAACATTAAGTTTCATTTTAAATCATTTTGTTGACTAATATTCCTATTAGCAGTTACAAAAGTCAATTATGTTAATGGATGGATCACAGCATTCATCTTTACTGAAGAATTTTAAAACCAAAGTGGGAAAGATAACTATCCTGCCATACAAGAATACTGATAGCATAGATTAGCAAAAGATTTCACATGTAGTAAAGAGCAGATTTAAAAAAAAAAAAAAATATTCAAATGTATTTGCAATGCTTTGAAATTTCAAATATGCCTGGACCATATGTAAATTAAGGAGAAAAGTGTATACAATTTACGTGGTAAAAACAAAAACCAAACACCTGCTTAAAAATATATAACAAGTATATCTTAAGAAAAATAAATTGATCTGGAATTAAATTTTAGGGCAGTTTTACTTTGGATTCTAACTGCCTTTGTAGAAAAATTTGAAAAGGCATAAGAAAAATAAGATACTAAATGAAAATATGTATGCAGGTCCACATTCCTAATCTTTCTCCATCACTGATGCTCGGGCACATCAATCCTGAGAAACCTCACTTTTGATTTATAATGGTATTCCTTCAGATACAATTTCATAGGAGAAGGAATTGGAAGGGCATCGATGCCATCGTAAGTCGTACAATTACAAATAACTGTTCTGCAAATGTGCTGCAAGGAAAAGGGGAAAGTCCGGATTAATGGAGTGGATAAAAGTGGTTCAAAGAACATACAGGCGCTTGGGTCCTTGTAATGCTCTAGGAGCCCGGTAATGTCAGGAGAATGGAAGACACAGGGATCGTGGGCATCAAAGCTAAAGTTGTGATTCCACTGTTCAATTCTAGCATGAAGGGAACGGCTATAGCGCCTAAAGCTAACAGAGAATAAATAATCTTCCTGTGCTGAGTCTCGAAGTAAAAAGGTACCCTCTGGCTTTCCTTCCAGCAGAGCTTCGGCTGCATATTTATCCATAACACCCCAGTAGCATGGATTGTTACTGATCTGAAGCAGGTCTGGTACAAGGCAGTGAACATAATCAATCTGAGTATGGTGCTTGGGAGGTGCCTCCAACTGTAGGATTTCATCATCTATTTCCCATCTGGGCTTGTTTCTTTTTCTGGAGCTTGTGCACAGTGTTATAATTTCATCCTCTGAGTCCATATCACTGTCTTCTATGCTGTTATTTGTGACCAAGTTCATCATGGAACCAGTTAGGTGACCATCTCTACATGAAGCACTGCTGGTAGTTATGACACAAGGCTGAACACTGGTATGTGAGAAACAGGGTACGTCTTCTTCCATGTTTCTTTGTTTTAGCTCAACATCTCTCAAGCCACTCTCAGATAAGTTTGTGCTCACCCATTCTTCTGAGTTTGGACTTATAGGAACAGTGTGTCGTTTAATAAAATGCCATCTAAAGGCTAAATCCGATCGAGGTGGAAAAGGGCACTTATCTAGCATGAGTTCACTGATATGAATTTTTCGTTTAGATGGGAGCCCTGAAGAGTGTCGACCACCACAATTCTTTATTGGAAAACACTGCCCCACGGCATCTTGCAGTTTTTGTTTAAGGGATCGGCCTAAAAATCTATGCCCACAGGAGTGGTCTAAGTCCAACTGAATGGCTGAGCAGCTGAGTTCCCTTTCTTGGCTCCTTCGAGGAGCTTCGGCTGTTTCAGACTCAGAGCAGCTCTCCGTCTTTCTGGACCACGATAACTTCCTTCCGCCCCACACATAGCCGTCCTTTCTGTCAGCACTTCTACTCCGACCTGGTTTAGGCCGCACGTCTACACTTTTACTATTGTTTTCTGCCATTTCAAACAATTCATTTACAAATCCCAGTGCTATAAATACTGCATTTTCAGCTTTTCTGACAGGAAGTTTCTTCTGGACACTTTCTGGATGAATCTAAGAAAAAGAAAAGAGGAAGTCATTAACTATTGGATGCACAATAAAAAGCAGAATTAAGTACGTCAAAGGAGCACTGACAGCTGTTAGGAGCCCCAGGGGTCTGTACTCACATTAATGTACTGCTCAGCTGTTCTGGGATAGTTTCTCATACCTCGGAGACAAGATAATGGGTTTCTTTCTCATAGCTAAACTTCAGTTGTGGGAGCCCACAAAGATTCCAGCTGTGTGTCCACAGTGCCCTCACTCCCCTATAATAGGATCTTTGGCCAAAGGCATGGTTAGCGAGTGTCTTTTATGTTTTGAGAATTGAAAAAGTATTTCCATTTGTCTGTACTTGCCTCTCCCCTTCGTGGCATATAAAAAAGCCCAAGAGAAATAAATGTGGGTTGCTCCAGTATTCACTGATAGTCTAATTCCTTCTGTCTGTGTAATTTCTAATCCATACTTCCTTCTCCAGGACTATACTAACCGTCAGGATAGCAGTCAACATTCAGTGTGGGTCCTCTCTCAGCCACAATGCATGCTTGGATAGGAATAATTCCTAGTGTTTGCAGTCTACCTTAGGCCTCCTTCTCCTTCTCTTATTTTTCTTTTATTGGTTTTCTGAGTCAGAGTCTTACAATGTAGCCTTGGCCAACCTAGAAACCTCTATGTGGCCCAGGCTGGCTTTAAACTCATACATTCCTTCTTCCTCTAATTCTCTGCTAGAAATCGAGTCATGTGTCACTGTATCTGCTGTCACTTTACTGTTCTATTTCACAAGAGGCCAGTGAATTGTTTAGGAGAGGCACTTAGTTACCAATCTATGGGCCACTGTTCAGAACTAAGACCTTGTGTTGTCTGTTCTCATTTCTATTTTCATCGCTTAAAACATCAACAATTTTAATTCCAATAACTAATTCATCACCATCAGTCTTTGCAGTTTTTAGAAGTATTCTACTCACACAATACTCTTACATTCTTGATCATTTGAAGACAAGCAGGAAAATGTCTACATCGCATTTGGCTACACATACTAGAATTCATAATGAATTTATGTAAGTATTCCTAAAACCTTTCCTTAGTCATTTTGACTTCTGTGTTTGTATGTCTGTTTATGTGTACCATGTGCATACAGGTGACTGAGGAAGTCAGAAGGTATCAGGTCTCCTGAACCTGTAGTCAGAGGTGGTTGTGAGCCTCCTGGTCTGGGTGCTGGAACCAAACCTAGGTCCTCTGTAAAAACAGTAAATATCTTAACTTCTGAGCATCTTTCCAGCCCCACTTAAGTATTTTTTTTTTTTTAAAGATTTATTTATTTATTATGCATACAGTTTTACAGAAGAGGGCACCAAGACCTCATCATAGATGGTTGTGAGCCACCATGTGGTTTTGCTGGGAATTGAACTCAGGTCCTCTGGAAGAACAGTCAGTGCTCTTAACCTCTGAGCCATCTCTCCAGCCCCCCCACTTAAGTATTTTTAAGTTAAGCAAAAGTTAAGGCAGGAATTGAAAGGCAAAGGTCCTATGATTCCAAATATTTTGCAAATGAAAGCTGAATTTCAGAAAAATAAGTCATTCAATATGCTAATTATGACTAAGTTTCTTATTTTTAGAACATTAAAACCTCAACAGACATGTGATGTAGTTAGAGACTAATACATTTTGAAATAAAATCCTAATTTTATCCAACTTTTCAAGCAATACTATCACTTAGTACTGCCTTTATCTTCAACAGTACTCCCCCCCTCAAAACTAGTACATCTTTTTAAAAACTCAGAATCCTAGTAGTAATGAAGCTCATTTAAGGTTTCCCTAGCATAAATCTGAAATGCTCCAAAAATATCAGACTTTTAAAGTATCATGCTGTCACTATTGGAAGATTCTAAACTTGACCATGTGGTTGGCTGCAGACAAAACACAGGCACATTAAAAATGCTGTGGAACCTTATCATCAGGTTATGTGTATCAGATATGTACAAATCATGAATAAATTTTGTTAGGACGTGGGCTCATTCATTCACAGGATATCTCATTATATATATGTAAACATTCCAAAATCTGGGAAAACAAACAACATTTAAAAACACTTCCGGTCCCAAGAATATCATTAAGGGAGACTGAAGTAACCCCGAAAGGAATGCATTACAACTATAGATAAAAATGGTTCTCTTTAACACTGGGAGCTAAAGGTAAGTTTCTTACTTTGAAGGAAAACAAACCAAAGCATCAAACAGAAGGGAAAATAAAACTTCCTATTTGTCAACAATTTTACTTAATTATGGATGGGATGTTCTCTAAAGGGGAATGCAAGCCTAAACCAAGAAGATGTGCAGAAGGAGACGGGGCTCTGAGGACAGACAGAGGATGGCTCCTGACACACAAGACAGACAATGCCAAGGTCAAAGGTCAAAGTTTGGACTGGTCACCTTGAGAATGAGAAAGCAAATTAAAGAAAGATTAAATAACTCTGAGAAGTTCATCTTCCCCTACGTGTGCTGGGGTTGAACTCAGGGCCTTCTTCCTGTAGGAAAAGACCACTGAATTACACCCCAACCTTTTTTTACTGTGGAGCCCCTGGGATCCCCCTCTCAATCTCCCTGCTTCCTGAATGCTAATATTATAGGAAGTATCATGGCAGACTAAGGAATCCTAATTTTATAAAGGATTTTTGCTATACCAATGTGTAGTCCAGAATATCATGCAACTGTTACAGTTTTCAAAGTAGATTGAAAATTTACCTTGTGTGGTTTCCTAAAAATTAAAATTTATGAAATTGATTATATGCTTTCATAACTCACTGTCATCTGGGAAAAGCAGGAGTCCTAACATGCTGGAGTCAGGCCAGCCTGCTCCGTGTCCAATCACTTAGTGCAGAGTACTGCACCTGTTTGTATGATGAGGGGATGGATTTCTGGACTACAATATTTAAAGTAAAAGAGTCTTTACATTATATTGAGATATGACTATGAAAGTTTTGTTAAACACCAACGTTGCAAGTTATCTCAAGATATAGTATTTAAATTAGTTGGGCTTTGGGAGCCAGGGAGCTGGCTCGGTGGTTAAGGGCACTTGCCACTCTTGCAGAGGTCAAGAATCTTCTTGTCCTGTGAGGAAGCACTCACAGCAGCTGGCTCACAACTGCCTTACCTCCAGCACAAAGGTATCTCTTTCTCACCCACATATTCACAAATAAAAATTAAAATATTTTAAAAATAAGTTAAACTTTTAAGCGGACTCCAAATCAGAATTTCTTTCACAAAATGGTATTTTAATTTCACTTTTACTGAGCTAACAAGTGACTCTCCAAAGTTACTAAGCAGATTTTTAATCGTTTACTCATACCATAGACAACCTCTCATCAACTACTAGAAAAGCCTTTTGCTTCAATAAGATTATATTAGAAAAAGACAGTTGGGATGTCCAGATCATGTTCTAAAAGATTTACAGACTGTTTTCCATTGTATAGAAAGAGAAACATAACAATCCATCACGTAAGCTGTACACAGTGGTACAAATGTACTCCCAGAATTTAGGAGGTGGAGGCAAGAGATCAGGGGCTGAAGCTTATCTTTGGTTACATAGTGAGTTTGAAGTCAGCTAGGGCTACTTAAGATTCTGTCTTAAACAGTTAAACCAAACAACCCATGTATCATATTAAAACAGTAACAACAAAAACCCTTCTCGTATCTTTCCACTTAAAGACCTGGGACGGATTTTTCTAATATCTTTCATAAGTCTCATTAGACTTGAGGTACATCCCCAGCATCCCAAATTCATTTTTTAAAAAACTTATTTTTCAGACATGATCTCATTATAGCTCTGGCTAGCCTGGAACTCACTATGTAGATAAGGTTAGTTTTGACTTCACAGAGATCTACCCCTGCTCTGCCTCCCAAGGGCTGGCATTAAAGGTGTGTTAACTATGCCTGTCTCCAAATTCTTAAAAATATAAAAATTCAGTTATACTGTTCTTTATTTCTTTATGAGTAAGAGGCTAATATTTAAAGAGCAAGTTTACATACGAGCCACTTCAAGAAAGCAGGTTTCCAGATTCAACTGGCCTGACAATAATAATAATAATAATAATCAAATAATCAAAGTCCACATGCTAATTTCACTAACAAAAGATGTAGCTAATATTTCTATCCAGGAAGGTAATTTTAACTCAAGACCTTTTTTTTTATTAAAAAAAAAAACAAAACAAAATAAAACAAACAAAAAAAACAACTCAAGAGTTTTATAGAAAATAAAAGTTAATAATGAAAGGGTTAAACATTATATGGAAAACTAACTTGTATTTTTTATATTGCTGGATAATAAAGCATATTTTCTATGTGTGGATATAAATTATTCATTGAACTATTTATGCCTACAATGTGATATACATTTAAGACAAGAATTCTATAATTTCTTTCTTTTTTTAATTTATTTATTATGTATACACTGTTCTGCCTGAATGTATGCCTGTAGGCCTGGAGAGGGCACCAGATCCCATTATAGATGCTACCAGTGGGTGCTGGGACTTGAGCTCAGGACCTCTGGAAAAGCTCTTAACTTCTGAGCCATCTCTCCAGCTCCTAGAATTCTAATTTCTAATACCCAAAATAATTTGATGATCCAGAAAGTAATTCAATATACTACATAATTCACAAATATATTATTATTATTATTATTATGATAGCAATTTAGTCCTGTGACCTTTCCTACAAAATTCGTGACTCCAGGCTTATCTGCAACCACCCTACCAAAGCATTTGGATTATAGCTTGATATTTAAGTTGGATGCTGAATAAACATTTAGGCTTCACAAATGGAATTTGTTAGGTAGCAGATAACAGAGAAATTCCTTGGAATATTACATCAGAAAATAAAAACTGGATGTATATGAGAAAAAATTTGAGATGAAAAAAAGTTTTCAGGCTGGAGAGATGGCTCAGTGGTTAAGAGCACTGACTGTTCTTCCAGAGGACCTGAGTTCTATTCCCAGCATTCACATGGCAGCTAACAACTGTCTGTAATTCCAACATCTGACACCCTTACACTGTTATACGTGCAGGCAAAACACCAATTAACATAAAATAAATATTTAAAAAGAAAAAAGTTTTCATCCTCTAATTATCCTCTTCCTAGTTTCTTTTTTTTAACTTTTTAGCAAAAAATTTAAAATTTACATTTACTTTAAAAGTATATCCTTTAAAGAGGTAGCCGGGGCTAATAAGGCTGACTGGGATAATATCTGAAAAAACAAACAAAAGAAAGAAAGGAAAACCCAAACAAAGCGTTAGTTGAATCTATTCCTCTTGTTTGCCCTTGCCCCGCCTCTTCCTCTTTCCCTTCCAATCACAGCTTGGTCACTCTGGATTCCTTAATCTACACTCCAGTAAACAAAAGTCTACTGTTCTAAAAGTCTGTGTAGAAAATTTCAGTGCTTTAGCATACTGCACAGTGACCACTGTTAATAGTAATGTAATTTAAAAATATGCTAAGGCAGACTTTAACTTCCTTACTATAAAAGTTATGTTAACTTGAATTATTTCACTATATATACACACTTATCAAAATCATATTGTATTCCATAAATATACAAAATTACTATTTGTCAAAATAAAACAATTTGATACAAATACTTATTCTGGGGAAAAAGGTGTGACCTCTGGGTAAACAAGTTTGAAAACTGCTCACTGGCAGACTACCATCTATGTTTTTCAGAGGCCCTTCAGTAAAGAAGTTTGCTTAAGGTACAGATTCCTGCATTTACTACAAATCCTTTTTGTAGAACAGAATTTGAGAGACATTAAAAATGAATGTACATTCCATGGACTTACAAACTAAATATAAAGAGATATATCTAAACACTTAACGACTGAAGTCAGCTACTCTAGGGCAGGCAGAAAACTAGTGGCTGAAGAACATGTAATGAGCTACTCTAGGGCAGGCAGAAAACTAGTGGCTGAAGAACATGTAATGCAGGCAAGCCCAGGGAACAGTTTAGTAGCCTGGGGTTTACTTAGGTTTGTGTTACACACTCCCATCTTCTAATAATGTATTCGGTAGCTTAGGCCTCTTATCTTCAGGTACGATGAACATACCCTTCTCTGAAAAATGCACCTAGTAACCTGCTACCAACAAAGGATCCCACCTGCATCAAGCTATGCCTACACCTCTTTTCGACCAACTAAGCAGGTTTCTCTTCCCACATTGACCAACGAACAGTTTTCATTCAAATATATTCCCAGTATTTCCTGGTCCTGACCTGATGTAAACTAACTTTAGGTATATGTGCAGTAAAGCAAAATGTCAAGTTAAATTTTAGAGAATCCCCTATTTACTACTTATGCCTATGTATAACTGGATGTACATATGATTAAAGTCAGATGCATTATGGAAAGAAACATGTACAGTACAAGAATGATCATATGACCTAACTATCAATCAAAACAGGAAATCTCCCACATAAAAGGACCTAGGAGTAAACTTCTATCATTATTCTGTTAAATGGGCATAGATATCAAACTGCCTTTCCCTAACCCTAACCCTAACCCTTTCAAATTCTTCTCTAGCCCAATAGATTAGTACATTCTTCAGACCTTATCAGAGAAGTTTCTTTGTACAGTGGATGGTGGTTAATATAGAAATTCCTGATTCCTCAAAGTACAGGTAATAAATGTCAATGAAGTATTCAGCCACAACTGGGATGCCCATATCACACAAAACTAAGGGACCACTGTGGAAAGTGAAGAGAGACTTTAAGAGCCAGATGTCAGGGAGAACTGGGGTGAGACACTGTCTTCTGGACAAGACAAGACAGGATGGGACTGTCGAATTCTTCAACTCATAGAAGCTGTGGATGCCTGCACAAGACCAAGCCAGTTCACATTCTCTCATGGAGTGTGTGTGTGTGTGTGTGTGTGTGTGTGTGTGTGTGTGTGTGGTTACTGATGAGTCCCCACTCTTAACTGAGAACTTCTGACAGCTGATGGCTTCCAGGGGAGGAAGGGTCAGCTTTCTTTAAGGGCGTGGCAACCCTGTTCCAGTGGATGGTCCTGTCCTCGTAAGTCTATGGGTAACACAAATTAGACAATGGCAGGTTAGTAAGGTGGGTAGAGGGTACCAAGTTGAAAGAGAGTGGGGGGTAGGAGTGGGTCTGGGAGGAGTTAGGGGAAACAGTGAGGTGGTGGTGAATATGATCAGAATGCACTGTGTGAAATTCTCAAAGAATTCAATTATACTAAAAATTGAACATCTGTCCTGCTATGATGAAAGTCAATCTAGTACTGCCAAGGTAAAGTGAGGTCAAATACTTGCTGTTTTCACATAGTGGAAGTCGGTGGCTAAGAGCAGAGGTACTTTTACTCATTCTTTTTTATATATTCTTGTGTTTCTACAAGTATTATTTACTTCCAGAATAAATATGTTATTAACATTCATTCATAATACATTCAGAAAAGATTTTAAAAAAAAAATCAATGTTATTTTTTTTTTTCTGGTTCTCCTTGGCTGTTGTTATCCTCTCTTCCAGAGTAATTAATGATGATTTTTACATCAAGTATATAGTCTACCCAAACGAAATTTTAGAAGCTGGACTGGAGAGATGGCTCGGTAGTTAAGAATACTTGCAAAGGACTCCAATTCCCAGAACCCTTATGGTGCAGCTCACAATTGCTGTAACTCTCCCGAGGATTTGATGCCCTTTTCCGGCTTCTGCAGGCATCTCCCCCACCCCCACCCCCAAACACACACCTCTCCCCACATTTTTTATAATTAAAAATGAAATCTTAATATATAACTGCTTACGGAAAATATTGTTTCAGTTTCTTGGATAACTGTGTAGGCTTATATGACACTATTTATATAGATGACATTATCATTGATAGAATGCTAATATTCTATGTTTTCTCAACCTATTGCCTTGAGACCAACACTATCTGTGAACCATGGAGTATTCAAGTAGTCACAGGAGAGGAAACTAACCTTCAGGGAACTGGAATCTTGGCATTGTTTTCAGTGAGTTCATTTGGATATCACCCAAATGAGATATGCACTGGTAATAGATAATTCACTTGGAAGCTTTGGTACCCATACCAGAATTATAGGTTCACTGATTTTTTTTTTTAAGTTAGGTTATTTTAGATAGCTTGTCAATTTTGCAATTTAGTTTGCAATTTTCACTACTGCATTATCATTTTGTACATATTCCTTGAAACTCTCTTGCTCTCAATAAACTCATAAACTTGCTGATGGCAGCATTTACAGTTTTGGAGACATTTGCCATTTGAAGGTTTACTGGCTAATCCTCACTTAAAAAAAAAAAAAAAAAAAACACTAGATAACTTAAGGCCTAACTAATTTGAAGCCTTAACAGTTTTAGTCATACATAAATATCTTCTATGTACTTCAATAATTTGGTGGAACTAAGCATCATCTCCATTTTGGCAGTGAGAAATCTGACATTCAGGAAAGTAAGACACACTCACACTCAAGGTTATACAATCGGTTAGAGTTAAAATTAAAAACTAGAACTATTTAATCCTCAGGCTTAGGCATTTATCCATACCTGTGAAAAGAGCAAAGAAAATATTATCATAACTGGTGAATAATGGCTTGATGGCTAGGGCAGGTGTGCTGACATGGTTCATAGTTCTAAAATCAAGTAGTATTACAGATACTATGCTTAAAGTATTTACAACTATAATTCTTGTTTCTGTTTGCAGGTTTGTGAATTGTTGTGATTTGAAATGAAAAGCATTACTATGAAATCCCGCTATAATACATTTGATATATAAATAAGTATCAGCTCAATCTGAACCTTGCACTGTACCTAATAATTTTTACTTGGGCAAAAGAATTATAAATTGGTCCATCTAAAAACTGAATAATTTCAAAATAAAACTAAGTTACTCAGAAACCATCATCTCATGTACCTCCATTCTTGTCGGAAATTAACAACTGGGTATTTTAAAAGAATTTCAGGTTCTTTTGAGCCAATTACTCTTTCTTCTTACTCATACAAATCTGAGTGTCTATTTGGAACCCTGGTTCCAAAGCTTGCAACTTTTTAGAATGAATTGAGACTGAGGAATAGTGAAATATACTTCTACAACAGGAAAATGTCTCAGGTGATAAAAATAAAAGTGAATGAAACTGTATGGTGGGTACCACAAAAACTCTTGAGAAATTCCATAAGACAAATACTAACAACAACAACAACAACAACAAAAAAAACGACAGTTTTCAGCAGAGACCAATTTACTAACATGGAGAAAAGAAGAAACAAGAAAAGCATTAACTTGACAGGCCAAGATCTTACTTAGAACAGGATGTTATGGGGTGCAAGGAATAAAGGAAGCATTCAACAATATAAATTAGAACTCTCTTTCAGATCTAAATGTCCTTTAATAAACTTTGGGTGCGATCTAAACAGGAAATCCGAGTTAACTCTCTTAAGCATCATTTAGCTAGAGTTGCAAGAAACAAGAATTAAAGCATCCTTTATCCCTACAGAAATGACAAAGTAAGGGCATGAAGGATGTTAAGAAGAAAGGCTTGACAAGGTCTGTCTCTAACCCTGTCTCGAGGAGCTCGATCGCTTCAAGGAGCCGAATATGGTTGCCTGGGAGGAGAGCCTGGAAGGATAGGCGCAAAACCCCAGCGCTCACGACCACCCTTCCCCCATCACCTCTCTGTGCGCAGCTTAACTGGGGCTGTCCGAGCAACTGCCGCCATCACCATCGCCATCACTCGGCGCTCGCTCAAGTGCGGAAGGGAGGCCCGGCCACTCCCGCTCCTCGTGTAGCTCCCGCAAGGCGGATGCCTCTCAGTCAGCCCCCGCCCCCGCTCAGTCAGTCCCGAGTCAGACTTGCTGCCGTCTCCGCCTGCTCTCTAGGGACTGCCATCACTTCCGGGTTCAACTCCCACCTTCTCTCTCCGAACCGCCCCAGCCACCGGCTTCTGGGCTTCGCGGCGGCGCGCCGCTGACGTCAACACCCGGCGACCTGGGTCGGGACCTGCGCGGGGCCGCGGCGGGCCGCGCGTGCGCACAGCGCGAGCGCGCCAGAGCGCGGGAATCTGCTGGGTGCAGACTGCCTTTTCTCTCCCGTCGTAGGCTGTTGCACCCTGCTGCGGCTGGTTTGCCTTGCCGGAGCCTGCAGAGGAGAAGCTTGTCACCTTCCCGGCGTTGTGGTGTGACAGACTCTCCATCGTGACGTGCTGTTGCTCCTCGGGTGAGGGGAATAGGACTGCAAAGCGCGCAGAGGACGACTTCCCTCCAGAAAACACTAGTTCTCACCAGGCGGTTTAGGTAGGCAAAAGGAAAGATGCCGGTCACACAGAAGCCCATGAGGTATGGACATACGGAAGGACACACCGACGTCTGTTTTGATGATTCTGGAAGGTAAGCGTCTTTGGAAATAAAAGAACTGCTCGGGTGTGAATGTCAGGGTCATTTACTGCACGCACATCCAGCTGAAGATGACCGATGTGGGGAGAGAGAGGAGGGATACACAGGGAGCCTGTTTTCTGAGGCTTGTTTGCTTTCAACTGTTGTGGTTCTAGCATCTCAGGAAAGTTAAAATCTCTTTCGCAGAGGAGCGTCTTTTCGCCATTCACTATTTCATTCGGTGTCATGTTCATTTTATGAGCTCGCTCACTGCATACTGCTTGTCAAATCCCTCACCCTGTCGGGAATAGGAGGCTCCTTTTGCTTTAGTAACGTTATTCCTCTTTCCTTTCCTTTTCTTTTTAACTTGCTGACTTAGAAGCGACTTTGTTCTGTTTCATTCCTAAACTGTTATTTTACTAGGCGATTGATTCCTTTCTCTTAAAAGAAAAGGTGGGGTGGATATTTATTTTGTTCTATCTGTGTGTGGCTGAGTATATTTGAGCTGCCATGTGGGTTCTGGAAACCGAACCCAGGTCCTCTGAAAGAGCAGTTAGTGCTCATAGAGACATCTCTCCAGCCCCTATTCTTCCCTCTTGTCTTTCTAAATGCCATCCCTGTCTGGTATTGTTAAGTCGTATGGCTTCCGAAGCTACACCTCTCTGTTCATTGATCATAAAGAAAAATTTGTGAATCTCCTTTTCTGGGCGCTAGAGATAATGACAGCAAGCCATGCCCTTTATTGAAGTTAAGGTCTTTTTGGATTAATAGGCATCAAGCACAAATTAGTTACAAAATACATGTATATTTAGGAATATACTTAGAACACCTAAGTGTTGTGTACAGTGAGAAGTATGTGGACAGGGAAGCTGTAGGTTGAAAGAAAGCTTCTCTAAGGGAGTGTCTTGAAATGAGAACTGGAAGTTGAGTATTAAGAGATAAAGATGGGCTAGGGATGAAGCTTAGTGGTACTATATTCTCCAGCCTCATGAACAACAAAGAAAAAAAAAATATAAAGAGTTGCAAGCATGGCAGTAGAGTGATGTTGTCATTCTGAGTGTGTTCAAAAGACCAGTGGAGCCAGGGGCCCTGTTTGCTTAAAAGTGAAAAGATATTCATACAGAAATGTAAAGTGATGTTGAGCTTCCTGAGATGGGTATGTGAAGGTGAACAGGGGTGTCTTACGTAAGACCTTCTGTTTTTAATCTTGTTTGGAGGTGGTGGGGAGATACTAGTGTTTAAGAGGTGGAGGCAGCGGATTCCTAGAGCGAGCAGGCTAGCTAGACTAGCAGAATTCATGAGTTCTGAGTTCAAGAGAGGCCCTGCCTCAGTATGTGAGAGCTATAGAGGAAAACATCTGATGTTAACCTCTGTTCTTGTACTTGTACCTATACATGCATATGCACCCACACATATATGAACACATAAATACAAGTATACACATACTTGCATGAGTATACGTTTGCAAGATATATAAGAATCTTGTTTGTGTCTTAACAGTGGGAAGGTATTGAATGTTTGAAATAGAGTACAGATACTCACACTCTCTTGTATTTGAGAAGATACATGGAGGGTGAATTAGTAGGAAGTACTTTGGTTAGTTGTATGGCAGAAATGAACTCTAGAGTTGGAGATTGGCATGGAGGAAACAGGTAATCAATTGGATAATTCAGATGTTGAGGCTAGCGAGAAAGATGCCTGATAATATCTGGATGTTAGAGCTGAGGATTATGCTGTCATTGTAGGTCCTGGAGATACTTGACACATGAAGAAGAACATGCTTTAGAGGGGAGCAGGGGGTAGGGATTATGAGTTTGCTTTTGGATGAGGGTAGTACAGGATTTCTTTGAGATATTCAACTAGAAACGTAAAGAAAACATTCAGAAATCAGAAAACTGAGCTAGGGATGGAAGTAGACATGCATATCTGTACTTGATGTCTGTGAGGATTTAGGATTGACTGGGCACATGAATGGGCTTGTCAGCATACATATAATAGAAAGAATTGCCTAGATAGGAACCAATGTAGTAAGAAAGGGGTTCAAGGTTAGGCCCCAAAACTCAGATATTATTTTAGAGGGGGGACACCCCACCACCAAAGAGACCTTAGAGGTGTTTAGAAAAAGAAGAGGAAGAAGTAATTATATCAAATGTTCTTGGTGGGTCAAACTGAAAGATAGTAGATTTAATAATACAGAGGAAGTTGATGATTTTGTGCAAGTTTTGTAGGGTAGAAAGAATTGAAAGTTGTGTTGAACTGGAGTCAGAAGAACAAAAGAGGAGGAAGTGGAGTTAGCAAGGGTTATGTTCTTGAAGAATTGGATGGCATATGGGGTCAGGAAAGGCTTTTCTTTTTTTACTTTTAAGGCAAGAGATTACAACATATACATTTATGGAAATGATTTAATAGAGAATGAAGAGTTTATGAGCAGTGGATATCCTGAGTAGGTGAGAAATGGGGACAGGGTCAAATTCACTAGTGAAGCAAAGGTAGGGTGGAGGAAATGTGGTCAACAATAGATTCTCTTTGTTTTCTGAGCAACGTTGGAAGCAGTCATTTGAAAGAAGAGGAGTAGGTATGAGGCTAGGAGAGAAGAAGGGTTGGCTGGACTAGGGAGACGCAGTTGGATTGATGGACAGCACTAGCACTTCTTAGGATTATAATGAATTTAAAATGAGAACAGATAATCTGATGTATGTTCTCCTTCAATGATGAGTAGCTCTGACTGTGTAAACTTAAACCAAACTTGGGAGTTTTGTCACGTGTACCAAAGTGTTAGAAGGCCAGAAGGTCAATGAGCATGTTTGCTCTCCCAGAGGACTTAGGTCTATTTTCTAGCACCCACATGGCAACTCACAACCATCTGCAACTCTGATTCCAAGGGATCTAATGCCCTTTTCTGGGCTATGGGCACCAAGCAGGCATGTGGTGAACAGCCATACATACAGACAAAAGACTCATACATATAAAATACGATATTTTTTTTATTTATTTAAGATTTATTTTATGTGCATTGGTGTGAAGGTGTCAGATCTCCTGGAACTGGAGGACAGTTGTGAGCTGTAATGTGGGTGGTTGGAATTGAACCCAGATCCTCTGAAAGAGTGGCCAATGCTCTTAACCACTGAACCATCTCTCCAGCCCAAAATAAGATATTTTAAAAAAATTGTTTGAGTTGGAATGCTACGGGTAATAAGGTAAAATGTGAAGTGATTAGGATGGAAGTTGACATTGTGAATTAGTTTCAATATTGGTAGAGGTAAAGACAGAGTCTAAGCTAGTGACCATGGAAGTATAAGGTGGATGGATGACAAGGTCCTTAGTGGAGAGGCTAGTGTATCAGGGAGCTCCATCAGTGTGAATATTGAAAAACACCACAAACTATGATAGGAATGGTGTTGGAGTGAAAATAATATTAAGTGAATGGCTAACATACTTAAAAAACAGGAATTTCTTTTTAGAATTTGGAGTCTAGATGGCCTTAGTTAAATTTCCTTGTTTAGAAAATAGAGCAATAGGATAGAAATGGGAATGAATTATAAAAATAACGTCTTAGTTAAGTTTTTATTGCTGTGATAAGACACTTTGACCAAGAGCAGTGTGGAGAGAAAAGGGTTTATTTCAGTTTACAGTTGCAGTTCATCGCAAAAGGCAAGTCTGGACAGGAATTTAAGGCAGAAACCTGGGAATCAGGACAGGAACTGAAGCAAAGACTGGAGGAACACGGCATATTGGCTTACTATTCATGGCTTGCTCAGCCTGCTTTCTTATAGGGTCTTGGACTACCTGCCTATGGGCAGCACCATTGACATTAGTCACTAATTAAGAAAATAACCCGTAGGCTTGCTTACGGGCAATCTGATGGAGATATTTTCTCAATTGAGATTCTCTTCCCCAGATAGGCTTGTGTCAAGCTGAAAAAGGCCAACCAGGACACGTGCCCATCTCTAGTGCATTCGGATGCATCTCTTCCCCCAGTCCTCTTATTCTCTCCCATTCCTGCCATCCGTCTTTCATCCCTATCAGTCCCTTTTCAGATTCATGACCTCTGTTTTGTGACCCATTTAGTTTAATCAGGGCCATCTGTGTGACCACTGGATTGGGACTATTTCCTGGAGACTGGTAAGTTCACTGGTAGATCCACAACTAAAGGCAGTGACTGCCCACCTTCCTGAATCTTATCAATAGCCAATAGTTCCGCAGGGAAGCAGGGAGGGCATAGGACCTTCTAGCACACCTTTGTAGTTGGAAGTTTCTGTCCCGGCCAGAAACTCAAAATACCTGGCAGCTGCTTCCCAAATAATTGACTCGGAGGCTTACTATTATAATAACTGCTGAGCCAGGAGCTCAAACATATTACTGACTAGCTTTTACACTTAAAATTAACTGATAATTCTTATCTGTATTTAGCCATCTGGCTTGGTACCTTTGCTCAGTCCAGCATTCTAATCTTGCTTCCTTTGTGTCTGGCTGTCATCTCCTTCTCTTTCTTTCCTCTTCCCAGAATTCTCGTCTCCCAGCCTGTACTTTCTTCCTTCCCAGTTACTGACCAGTCAGAGTCTTATTAAACCAATATGAGTGATAAATCGTTATAGTGTACAAGAGCAATATCCCACAGCATGCCTTTATCTATGTCTGGCTATTAACTGGTAAATTCTTGTGTAGACTCAGTATTAGCATCAGCAGATGTTGTCATTTGCAATAGCTATCTTGCCTAGAAGATGGAATTTTGCATCTTCCTCTTCCACAGTTGTTCTCAGCCTTAGAGGACTTGTAAATGCCTTGCTTAGGGCTCAGCACTGAGAAGTCATTCACCTTGTGGGTTCTCGAGTCTCTGTATTCACTACCATTCCCTGGAAACAGAGGCTTCTCTAACAAAACCTGAAAGCAGCATTTGTAATGTACATAAATATTTAGAAGGTAGTTTAAGGCTATTCAATATAGCTAAGCACTAAGTACTCACTAGGGTCTGTGACCTCCTCTGCTATGGATTTCTGAAAGGATTTGCTGTACCAGGAATGGGTTCTCATTTGTGGAATATACCTTAAATCCAAACAGCACTTGGTTACCCCCATAACTGCCATGCCACGTATGTCCACACAAGTGAATATATTTTGCCTTGAAGGTAGTGTCCTAGAGCCAGTGTCTCAGGTAGCACAGGCTGGTCTCCAAACTTAATATGTAGCTAAGACTGACTCTGTTTCCCTAACACTGAGATTATAGTCAGTGTTTCCACCTCTGGCTAAACACTTTCTTATGACTCCTTGTGCTTTTCCCATTTAGGAATTAATCTTTTTTTTCTTCTAAATCTTTTTTTCATTTTATTCATACTCTTTCCTTTCTTCCCTCCCTCCCTCTTTTTTTTTTTTTTTAAATATATATATACAAATTTGGCCATTTGCCCTATGCTGTTTTTATTTAATTTGCAGGGTTCTTGTTGTTTGTTTTTGTTTTCCAATACAGGGTTTCTCTGTGTAGCCTTGGCTGTCCTGGCTCCCTCTGTAGACCAGGTTGACCTTGAACTTACAGAAATCCACCTGCTTCTGCCTCCCTAGTGCTGGGATTAAAGGTGTTTACTACTGATGCCCAGCTAATTTTCAGCCACCACTGCCCAGCTAATTTCCAGTTTTATATGTATCTAGATAGGACATTTAAAAAAAAATTGAACAAAAGCACTTGGGAAAGTTTGAAAAACAATCGATAACAGGTACATGTAGCTATTTTAATAATTATTTCGGGATAATTGAGCTCATATGTTTATTCAACAAACATTTGTTATAGTTTCTGTGTGTCATATGCTGCTCAGTTCTGGGGATATGATGGTGATCAAGGCTGAAATAGTCTCTGCTGTTGCATGTAGTAAGAAGTTTCTGGCCCTGCCTACCCTTGAGATCTGGATCAGCAGCTCCAATTAATCACATAGACATCTTATATTATATTAATTACAAGCTGATTGGCTTAGGATCCAGGTGTATAACTTGCTAACTCTTTGCTCTTAAACTAACCCGTGATTATTATCTTGTTTAGCCACGTGGGTTGGTACCTTTTCTCCGAGCAGCATTCTCATCTTCTTTCCTCTGCTCTGTTCTTCTGCTCCCCAGCATGACCCTAGTCCACTAGCCCCACCTGTACTTCCTACTGGCTAGTCAGCATTTTATTAAACCAATACGAGTAACAAATCTTTACAGTGTGCAAGAGCAATATCTCTAGTAGTTGCATAGATTATATACTCATCTTTCTCTTACTTTATTACAAGAAATAATTTTATGCCAAGGAGGACTGTAGAGAACATTAAACTCATCTTTATTTTTTAGAATGAGAAGTTAGCCTTCTGTTAGGTTTATTTGAAAAAAAAAATGAGAAAAATATTCACTAATGCTTGATTTTGTTTCAAAATGTATAGAAGTAGCATTCCATGAAGAGTATTCCTGAAACTGGGTGACATTTTAATATGTGTATGTCCTTTACAGATTTATTGTGACTTGTGGAAGTGATGGTGATGTGAGGGTGTGGGAAGATTTGGACGATGATGATCCTAAGTCTATTAATGTTGGAGAAAAGGCATTTTCATGTGCTTTAAAGGTACTTAATTTACTTAATGTAAAGCAATGCTGACATGTTACTTTTATGTTTAGGTGAAAAATTATATAAAAACAAAAATCTTTCCTTGATGAATTTCCCTTGTTTGTGTCATGTCTTTAGGGAAGCACTTAGTTTTTTATTTTTAAGGAAGATTTGTTTTTATGCGTGTGTTTGCAGTTACATGTCAAATCCAACAGAGGGCATAAGGCCCTTTGGCTTTATGTTACAGGCAGCTATGAGCCATCTTACATGCTGGGAACCTGACTCAGATGCTCTGAAAGAGCAGTAAGTGCTCTTAAATACTGAGCCATGAATGAAAATATTTCTTATAAAATGTATCTTTCTTTACCCCTCCCCACTTTTTTGTTTGCTTGTTTGTTGAGAGAGATTTTTTTCAGCCAAGGCTGGCCTCAGACTCACTATGTAGCCAAGGTTGACCCTTGAATTCATGGTTCTCTGGAATCTGGACTCCTGCTTCTACCTACCAAATGGTGGGATTATAGGCATGCACCACCATGCTGGGTTATATAGTCCTGGGGATCGAGAACACTCTACTAACTGAAATACGTTACAGCCCAGTATCCCTGTAATAGCAAAAGTTGGAAGCAATTGAAGGAATTCTCAGAGAATTTGTTTAATAATTTGGTAGTGACCAAATAGATATGAAACTGCAAAACAGAATAGCTTTTGTATATCTGCATCAGGAAAGATATTTATAATAAGTGAAAATATTTAAAAAGTTGTTGAAATACCTGTGCAGTGTGATGTTTGTTAAAAATATTAAAAGTACAAATGTATTTCACATGATTAGGAAAAATTAAAATGATATAACCTCTGTATGTTAATAGAGATTACTTTATAAGAGTAGAAAATTCTTTTTGCTCAGGGCACTTGTATATTGTGTTCTTTTTTTCCTCCAAAAATAATCATGCATTGTGTTGTATGAAAAAGTATATAAGGAAAGAAAAGTAAAGGAGGTATTAGATATTAGTTTGCTAGCCCTTGTGTAACAAATTACTGCAAACTCGGTGGCTTGAAGCTCTAGAACACTGTTGCTTCACAATCCAGGAGGCAAGAAGCCCGAGACTTAAAGTGCTGACAGGGATGACCTGTTTCTGATCTGCCTTCTGGTTGTCATGGTCGGAATCAGTCCGAGCTTCCATAGTACTCCATCTCAGCCGTGGGCTCTGCTATTAGTCTTTACTCTGTTCCAAATGGCATTATTGTATCTGGTAACAGGATTGCTGTAGTGGCTTTGTCTTTTGAGGCCATCTTCGCTGAAACTTGTTTTCTCTGATAACCTCTTTTGAGTCTTCTCATCTTTCTGATACATGGAATCCTTTATAATATAACTATTTTTCTTACCAGAAGTTAAAAATAAATTATAGGCTAAAGACTGGCTGGTGAAGGTAGAATTAAGTTTTCTAAAGCTAGGAGATTTTGCTTACTGGTGTTTACTTTAGGCAAATTGTGTACTGATAAATTCTCTCTCTGAAAGAGCTACCCTTATAAGGCTTTGTGGTTTTTACAGGAGTTTTCATTATGGAGATACTATTAACTGATTGGAATTTGTCATGCCAACATGTCTAACCTTTCTTTTTCTTTAAGAATGGAAAATTAGTCACTGCAGTTTCTAATAACACCGTCCAAGTCTATACCTTCCCTGAAGGAGTTCCTGATGGCATATTAACACGCTTCACTACAAATGCAAACCATGTGGTTTTCAATGGAGACGGTACTAAAATTGCTGCTGGGTCAAGGTGAGCTCAGCGTCTTTAGTAAAGGGTTTTGAGGATAAACTTGTGACTTTTTAAAAAATTAAATATATTGCTTTTAGTGCTGAAAAAGATCTGAGAAAGATGATAACATGTTAAAAAATTATTTTGGGTAGAAGGAAAATCTAGATTTCTGTAGAATCAATCAATCTCTCTCTCTCTCTCTCTTTCTCTCTCTCTCTCTCTGTGTGTGTGTGTGTGTGTGTGTGTGTGTGTGTGTGTGTGTGTGTGTGTGTGTGTTTAGGAGATAGGCTTTCTCTGTAGCCTGGCAGTCCTTGAACTCTCTCTATAGACCAGACTGGCCTCTGCCTCCTGAATGTTGGGTTTAAAGGTGTGCACCACCCACTGGGCTTCTGTAGAAGTTTTTAATTCTCCTTATGGGTGGGGAGGGACCAAACTTGTTGAATTGCTGAGGTGCACCGTATAAGATGGTTGTAGGGGCTGGAGAGATGGCTCAGCAGTTAAGAGCACTGTCTGCTCTTCCAGAGGACCCGGGTTCGATTCCCAGCACCCACATGGCAGCTAACAACTGTCTGTAGTTCCAGTTCCAGACAAACACCATGGCAAATAAATAAATAAATAAATAAAGTTAAAAAAAAAAAAAAAAGACGGTTGTAACTGTTAGTTAGATTAGCAATAGTAGCTTAGACATAAAGAATCCATTTAGTATGCTTATATTTTAACGAGGTAAGAAGCTTTGACTTGTATTTTCAGCATTTTTGTTTAGCAAAATGAAACAGCAAGTTACTAAATTTGGGTGGCAGTTTGCAGGTTGTTATAAAAGAATATAGCATTCACTCTTGGTTTTGAAATGTTTAAGCCATGCTTTAAAAGAGCTTTTATTCATATGATTCCTCTTAACTGTTTATAGTGATTTTCTGGTTAAAGTTGTGGATGTGATGGATAACAGCAATCAGCAAACATTTAGAGGACACGATGCCCCCGTGTTAAGTCTGTCTTTTGATCCGAAGGATATCTTTCTGGTAATTCTTTCATTCCTTTTTCATTTTCTTTAATGAATTTAAAGCTATGGGAGAATTGGTAATATATATATATATATATATATATGTATATATATGTATATCCTATTGGTAAAATTCTTGTTTTAGGCAATTAAACCAGTTTCTATGTGATATTATGGCTATAATGATAGAGAAATTAATGCATTGTTTATTTCTGCAGGCATCATCTAGCTGTGATGGAACCGTCAGAGTATGGAATGTTTCTGATCAAGTAAATTTAATTTTAAAACATTTTGCTCATTTCTATGATATTTTATGTTACATACCATATTATTGATACAAGTTATTTATCTTTATAACTTGTTTCTCTGAGTAACATTAGCATTACTTTTGTTATTCCAGAAAAGTCTGGTATAAACATAAATATGTTGATCAATAATCACTTTTACACCAACTCATAGGAGGAACTGTAAATAGCATTTAACTTTTAAGTTTGATAAGTTAAAGGGGACAATTTAGTCATTATGCATTTAAAGGATAACGACCCAGCCTGGGGCCTTGTTTTAGATGTTGCTGATAGAGAAATAAATAAGCAGAAGCCACATTTGATTTGGAAAGTGACATAGATCTTAAACTTCTACTAAGTCTGGTCCAGTTCTGGCAGAGAAAGCAGTTCAGTCTCCCTGAGGCAATTAGTGAGTCTGTCATTATACAGACACTGTGCTGATATGGAAAATATCCTTCACAGATGGGCCTTAGTAGCCACAGTTCCTGTTTAAAGTCTTGAAGGAAGTAGTTCTGACTTTGATGCCTTACCATTTTATGGCAGACCTTTCAAGATTTATTTATTTTTGCTGACATGCTAAGTTTATTGAAAGTCTTTTTGGTTTGTGAAAGTCATGTTTGCTTAATATGCACAGAAAATGCTCTTGTGTAAAGTTCATGCTCTTCATGTATCTGAACCTAAAACACAATAGGCTAATTAATGTGTTAAGATGCTAATTAATTAAATGTATTAAATTGCTTTCCCCCAAGACATAGCAAATGGAAAAAACACCTGTTAAATCTGTTTTGCATCTCTTTTGAGAGAGATTTTGATAAAGAGGAGTAAATTTTCTTTTTTCAAATACAGACATGTGCTGTTAGTTGGCCAGTACTACAAAAGTGCAATGACGTGGTGAATGCAAAGTCCATCTGCAGACTCGCATGGCAGCCCGAAACTGGGAAAGTACGTGACGTTTTGTTTTCAACCCCTAAATGATTTCTTTCAGTCTGTTAATTTTTAATGTGGGAGGTTTGTTTTTTATTCTAACTTTATTTGTACTATATATTTTAGAACTCTAGGCCAAATAGTTAATACTGAAGTGCTTCAGGAACCATTTTGGCTTTTAAACTTTTTGCTGTGTATGATTGTGATGTTTGGGTGTATGCATGCATTTTATGACATGCTTGTAGAGAGGATGGCGGACAGTTTTTGAAAGGAATCTATGAGAAATTGAGGTGTGGGCCGGGCTGGCCCGAGGACTCTACGGGGACAATAACACTTGTCAGAGAATATGGCTGCTCCCTTGTACTCTTATAAAAGTAAAGGATTGGTCTTCAAGTTGTATGTTTTACATGATTTATCTTTATATTTTTATTTTTATTAACACTTAATGGAATAACTCTAAAACAGGATTATATATAGTATTGAAGTCTTGCTCAGACTAAATGATTCAGTGCTACGTCTAGATACATTCTATAAGAATATTTAGATAGTCGGGGCTGGAGACTAGATAGTCAGTATATGTATAACAAAAAATATACCATTCTATGAGATTGCAAGTGTTTTAGGTGTTCATTTATAGGGACTTGGTTAAATAAATGTTGGTAGTTCTGAAAGTTAGAGTCTCTGTAATGGTAGAATGAGGAATGTCTTTCATGTTCTTATGAAAGAGACTTTACATATATTACCTACAAACTACCAAGCTACAAAGTAGTACGTATGGATAGAATGTTAATGTTTTTAATAAAGACATATCACCATACATGAATACTTAGATGTACATACATACACGTGTATATGTATATATATATATATATATATATATGCATTCTTCATTGTTTCATTTTGTGAAGAGGCTCATGATCAAGCTTACTAGGGAAGACATTAAATTCATGCTTCTGCTTTTGAGTGCTAGGATTACAGGCTCACAAGTATCTGCAAAGATTCATACTTTTACAGTCTGCTTATGTTTGTCCTTATGAGTAGAACTGGTTTTGATTTGGAGAGACTTTCAGGACAAGACTGTTTTTGTGGATCTTGTGAGTATTTTTTCTTTGACATGGGGACTGGCTATGTAGCCCAGAAGTCAGAATTCTTCTTTTCGAATGCTGGGGTTATAAGCATATATAACCACGCTTAGCTTTTGTAAATTGTGTGAGCACTTAAGAGTGTATATTTACTTTGGTAGCATACTTCATAAAATTAAATGATTCAGAGAATTTCAACATGATCCCCTTGCAAGGATAACATGTAAATTCATGAAACTTTCTATATATTTTTTCAAAAATTCTGTTCTGTAATATCTTATATGCTATTTTAAAATAAAATACATTATTAGATTTTTAAAATTTATTATATGTACAGTATTCTACCTGCTCATATGCCTGCATGTCCGAAGGAGACACCAGATGTTATTACATATGGTTGTGAGCCACCGTGTGGTTGCTAGGAATTGAACTCAGGACCTCTGGAAGAGTAGCCAGTGCTCTTAACCTCTGAGCTACCTCTCCAGCCCCACATTATTTGATTTTTAATTAACTAATTTTTATGTGTTTGTTTGTTTTGTTTGCATCAATGTTTTGTTTCTCATAAGCATGTCTGGTTCTTGAGACGACCAGAAGAGGGCATTGGATCCCCTGGGAATGGAGTTACAGACTGCTTTGCGCTGCTATGTAGGTGCTGGGAATTAACCCAGGCTCTGGAAAAAGCAGCCAATACCCTTAACTTCTGTGCTGTCTCTTTAGCCCCACTAAAAAAAAAAAAAAAATATTTATTTATTTGAGATAAGTTTTCTCCATGTAGCCTTGTTGATCCTAGGAATCACTCTGTAGACCAGACTGGCCTTGAATTCACAGAGATCTGCCTGCCTCTGTCTCCCAGAGCTGAGATTAAAGGCATGTGCCACCACCACCCAGTTCAGCCCCACTTTTTTAATTTAGGGAAAAATATACATTTCTTTTTTAGTGTTTTGATAGTGCTGTTTTTGTTGTTTTTTTTTTTTCCCTAAGTTTTGACCTTATGTATTTAAAGCATAGATTCTTTCACTGAGTTGTCTCTCAGCCCTTCCTCAGTTTTATTTTTTGTACTTATCTGTTTCTTGGAAGAATATACTAGACAAGTTGATTTCATTTTTCTTCCCAAGACATTAAAAGTATTATGGAGCCAGTGAGATGCTCAGCAGTAAAAGTGCTTGCTGCCAGGTTTGACTCCCTGGGTTGGATCCCCTAGAGGAGAGATCCAACTGCTCTACATACACACACACAAAATAAATTAATAAATGTAAATGTAATTTTAAAAATTAAAAATCTGATGAGTTGGATTTTTAGATATAAGAAGGCTAGATTCTGAGGCTGGAGAAATGGTTCAGAGGTTAGAGCACTGGCTGCTCTCTCAGAGGACCCAGCTTCAATTCCTGGCAACCACATAGTGATAAACAGACATCTGTAACTCCCACTCCAGGGCATCTAACACTCCCCTCTGGCCTCCATGGGTACCAGATATGCAAATGGAATAAACATATAGCAAACAAAATACACATATAAAATAAAAATAAATATATCTTAAAAAAAATAAAGGAAAGCCAGTCTTCAGAAATATTTTAAAATGTAGTAAAGGGCCAGTGAGATGGCTCTGTGGTGGATAAAGGTACTTGTGGCCAAGCTTGACAACCTGAGTCTGAGCCTCAGAACCTGACAAGGTGGGAGGAAACAGACTCCTGCCAGTTGTCCTCTGATCTCTCCGCACTCTCTGAGGCGTGCACGCTCCCACACATGCATACACAGTATTTACTATATGCAGTAGCTACTACACTGTGCTTTGATGTTCATTGAAAGTTAAAGAGTGAGGGGCACTCAATTTTGTGTTGTTTTTTTTTTTTCTTATCAAAATTTCAAATCAAATGGTTTTTTTTTTTTTAGTTTTGATAGTATCAGTTGAGATTCAGATTTGCTCTTATGTCTTGTAAGTTTACCTAGATCAGCTTTATTCTCTTTTTCTCTGCAAATTGAATTTTTGTAATTTTATTTGTCTTTCTCAATAGTTATTAGCGGTTCCTGTGGAAAAATCTGTCAAGCTGTACAGAAGAGAAACTTGGAGTAATGCATTTGATCTCTCAGACAGTTCTATCTCTCAGGTAGGTTTTGTAAGTGCCACTGGAAATAGTAACTATAAAGAGGATTTAATGCATAATTCTCTAAAACAGTTGTCAGATATGAAGCATGTGGGCTGGACAGATGATTTGTAGTTAGTAGCAGTGGCTGCTGTGCCAGAAAACACAGATATGATTCCCAACACCCAGAAAGCGGCTCATAACCATCTAACTGTAGTTTCAGGGGATCTGATGGCCTTTTCTAGCCTTCACAGAAATGCATGCAGTGGCGCTCAAGCATACATTCAGCCAAAATACCCAGATACATAAAAATAAATGGGTATATAAATAAAAGAAATAATTGTATAGGAAATAAAATTACTCATAGCTTGATATTAGATTACATTATTCTTGACTTTTTATTGTGAGTTTCAGGAAGACTTGTGATTCTAGTATCCAGAATTTTAGTAGAAGAAAGATTGTTACGTTTTTTTTGTTTGGTTGTTTGGTTTCCTTTTTAAAGATTTCTTTATTTTTAGGTAGGGCCTATCTTAGTTAGGGTTTCTATTGCTGTAAAGAAACACCGTATCACAGCACCTCTTATTAAAAGAACATTTAACTGGGCGGGTAAAATTTTCAGAGGTTTAGTTCATTATCATCTTGGTGCCACATGGCAGCATACAGCCAGACATGGTGCTGGAGAAGGAGCTGAGAGTTTTGCTCTTGACTTGTAGGAAGTGGTCTGTCTCACTGGCTTGAGCAAATATGAGACCTCAGAGCCTGCCTCCATAGTGACACACTTCCTCCAACAAGACCACACCTAATAGTGCACTCCCTTTGGGGGCCATTTCTTTCAAACCACTACAGTGTCTCACCACATCGCCCTATCTGGTCTGGAGTTTCTATGTGGAACTCTATGCATTAATCTTAGAGAAATCCACCTGCCTCAGCCTCACTGTGATTAAAAATATGTGCCACTACTCCTGGCTAGATTTATTCCTTTTTATTTTAAGTGTATGTGGAGGATTTTTTTTTATTTTGTTTTGTTTTGTTTTTTTTGCATTTGTGTTAGTGGCCTGTTGATGTGCCTGGTTCCTGAGGAGGCCAGAAGACGCCTCTGACCCTCTGGAACTAGAGTTCTGGATGGTTGTGAGCTGCCATATGGGTGCTGAGAACTGAACCCTGGTTCTCTGTAAAAGGAGCCAGTGCTGCTGACCACTGAGCCACTCTCCAGCACCTTGTCAATTTTTTTTTCCTATTCTGTCTCTATCTTTCATTTCCTCATTTATCTCAAATTTTAGGTCAAAAAGACTGTTTAGTCTTTCCCTCCTTAGATTCATGTGTGTTTTGCAGTTAAAGACTCAGGGTTGCAGTAGTGGCGTGCTTTGGCTTACCTCATTGACTGCTGTCTTCCCTTGATAGGTGAACGTTAGCAGGATTCCCTTTTTTCTTTGTCTTTTCAAGATGAAACATTGTTTCATGTTATATCTTATTGTTAACATTAGGCAGGTATTAATTTTCTCTTGGCTAACAAAGCAACAGATGCTAATAGCTGAATATTATTTTAAAAGGTTAAAAATAATATACTTTATTGCTGTTTAAAATGTAATTAGAATAATATAGACTAGAGATCTAAAATTAGTTGGGGGTAATAAAATGGGTAGTTTCAAAATGTACAACATTATTATTAACTGTTTCTTTGTAGACACTCAATATAGTTACCTGGTCTCCCTGTGGGCAGTATTTGGCTGCAGGTACTATTAATGGCTTAATTGTAGTTTGGAATGTGGAAACCAAAGACTGCATGGAAAGGTACAATTTATTGTTTTTGTTTTATTAGGAAACATTTGCACGTTTTGGCTGTTAATTGAAGTGAAAATAGCTCTTGGACTGAAAACCATTTATTTTTTTAAGTACTTGTTTACTTATTGTTTGTGTGTATATGCACACTGGAGAGAGTGTACATGCTGCAGTGTACTGTAGAGATCACAAGACATTCTTGAATCATGAGGGTTCTGGAGATCAAACTCAGCCTTGGTGACAAGCGTCCTTACACATCGAACTGTCTCCAGTACCATGTAATTTTTTCATGTTGAAATTTACCTAGGAAGTAAAGAGATGTAGTTTTTCTTTGCTTTTGGATGATGCTGAAGATTGAATGCATGCTAGACAAGTATTCTGCTACTGAGTCATACTCCCTAGTCCAGTTGATTGTATCTTTAAAAGAGCCCACTTTTTCATTTTTAGGGTAAAACATGAGAAATGTTATACAATTTGTGGCCTGGCCTGGCATCCTATTTTTGATCAAATATGTTACACTGATATGGAAGGAAACCTTGGGATTCTGGAAAATGTTTGTGATCTCGGTGGAAAGGTGTCAAATAATAAGGTAATGTATAGTATGCTAGAACAATTTCTTCCAAGTGTCTCTGCAGTTTTGTGGGCTTAGAAAAATAGAGAGTAAAGTACCTTATTTTTTTGTGGAGTTACTATTTATGTTTCTGTCTTAGATGTTCAGTAATCATTTGTAATAAAGCTATTTTAAATTTGTTCAACCTAACATTTCTCAAATATATTTTTACAAGGAAGTTTTATTTTCTTCACTGAATGCTTTTCTAAATGATTTTCTTGTTTTTTCTTTTTTATTTCTTTATAAAATATTTTTGCATTTGCATGAGGATTATTAGATAAATGTTTTAGAGCTAAAACTTAGAATTTAATAACTAAAACAGGTCTCAGTTGGCTGACAAACCTTTTATGCTCTAAATTAGATTCCACTCTTAAAGCTTCCTGGCTACTTCCTCTGCTTGGTTATCTAACCTTCTAGAGTGCTTTGAGTTGATGACCTTATTTTATATCATCTTGATTTTTGTCATTCACCTTTCTTGACAAATGTATCTTTTCATATTTTAAGTCTTAGTGTAATGTAGATTTCCATTTGTAGATTGCAGAAAACCCTATTAAAACTAAGCTAAATAGCTTTTTAAAGTGAAGAGTCATATAAGGTAAATAAGATAGTTGAAGTAATGCTAGATATAAAATTTTGCAGAGTAAAAATGTAGGAAGATTACTTTAAATTAGGGTTTCAGAAAGTTGGATCTTAATACTACAGTGGTGGCAAACTGGGGTATAGCCCAGCTTGCATGACTAGATCCCTAAAGATTCAGAGTTTAGTAGCCTTAAGTACTTTCAAGGTGGGGTGGCTGACAACATTACATTTGATTTAATGATAAATAGGTCCTCCAGTCTCAGTGTCCATATGTACAGAAAGGTAACCCTTCTGCCTGAATTCTGGTGTCTATTTTAGTAGATGTTGGAAATTTGTTCTCTAGAAAGACAAAATCTAGAAGGTACTTGGTCTAGGAATTCTGGATACAGTTGAGCAGTATTAGCTGAGGGAAGGTTTGGAAATACTGTATTGAAAATAGGTTTGCAGGCTGGAGGTTGATGGCTCAGAGGTTAAGACTGTTCTTCCAGAGGTCCTGAGTTCAATTCCCAGCAACCACATGGTGGCTCACAGTCACCTATGTGACATCTAGTACTCACTTCTGTATACTGTATACATGATAAATAAATAAATCTTTTTAAAAAAAAATCATGAAAGTGATCATACTTGAATGTTAAAATTCCCAGCTGACTTATATGTGGCCCCCGAAGATTATCACCTTGTATTATTCTTATCAAGTATATAGAAGTAGTGCCTATGACTTCAGGTTATTGTAAGGATGAAGTAAATTGTGTGTTGTTAAGAGTGTGTAGCACAGCACTTTATATGTGTTGGCTTTCACAGTTTTTATTCAGCCATAAATAGCTTGCATGATGTTAGTTCTCCTTTTACCTCTACCCTCATTTATTTACAACAAGCTGTTTCATGGACGCAGCTGCAGTATAGCACTTTTTCCAGTGTCCCTTCATGGTCACTACTTGTTCCTGAGGAAATTGGGGTTCCCATTTGTGGGCTTTTAGTTTAATTAATAAAATAATTTAAAATGAACTTACAAGAAAGCTTGAGGACTATTGTATTAGAAAGGAAGACAATTGTAGGCAAGTAGAAATTGTCAGTAGTTGCTGAGAGCCTTGAGGGAGATGGAGAGGAGTCATGTCCTTAAATCAGGCGTGAAGGTCAGCAAGCAGCTGTGGAAATCTGTGTGGGTGGGTGGGTGGGAGTGTCTTGAGAACAGCTGAGAGAGCCAGAGGGTCAGGGAAAGTACCCTAGTCCTTCAGCAGTGTCTGAAAAAGAGATGAGGAACGGGCAGACTCGCAGTGCTGCACTCTGATAGCACTTTAAGTGGCTACCTGTGTGTGTGGTATTTGCTTACGTCTGTCTCTGTAAACCTGGCCTGTCCCCAGAGTACAAGGCATTTACAATAAGTGTATTCGCTGGTCACTTTAAATCATACATATGTGCTCGGCAGAGTTTATACATACCTTTAGGAGTCATGTGTGTTGCTGGCTGTCTGTAGTCTCAGCAGACACAGGTATAGGCAGCAGGAGCATAGGTTTCAGGTCAGCCTCAATGACATTGTGAGTTGAGGCCAACATGGGATATATGAGATAGTGTTTCCAAAATAACAAAAACCACAAAAAGGTTGTCTTTGCAATCAAGGTTATACATTAATGTGCAAGGAACTGGGTTTATCTCTGCTACCACATTAACAGCAAAAGAAAAAGAGCCACCTTTTGACTAATAGGTTTTCTAAATCATTTACTGGTATGTTCTAATTTGATTTTTCAAGGTGTCTAGTAGAGTGGAAAAGGATTACAATGATCTTTTTGATGGAGATGATGCAAGTAGTGCTGGAGATTTTCTAAATGACAATGCAGTTGAGATCCCTTCTTTTTCAAAAGGAATTATAAATGATGAGGATGAGGATGATGATCTTATGTTGGCTACGGATCGTCTCAGACGGCGAAGTCATGTCTTGGGAGATGATGAAAACTCAGTTGGTATGAATTTGACTTTGTGCATGTGGTAATTCCCTCGCTTACTAGTTTTCCAAATATTATTAAAACTATCAGATGGCTTAGTTAGTATTTAGAGTTACACTCTTAAATCTGTTAAAAAAAATTTCAAATCAACCATCTAATTCTTTTGAACAAACTATAAAATATGTCATTCTCAAAAAAAAAAAGGAAATAATAGAGATTAATTCAATAAAATTGACAATAGAATAGTTAGAGAGAGGGGTTGGATCAGAGGACAGCCGGTTGTGGTGGCGCACGCCGGTAGGATTTGCTGAAGGATCAGAGGACAGAGGCGCTTATGCCGAGCCTCGTTGCCTGAGTTTGATTCCCAGATCCCATGAGGTAGCAGAGAGAGTTTAGTTCCCAGGGTAATCCTCTGGCCCCACATATGTGCCATGGCATGTGTGCATCGTCATTCAAAGATACAGAAAACTTAAAGGAACAAAAACTGGGCCAGGAAGATGGCTCATTGGGTAAGAGTACCTGCCTGCTAAGACTGACAACCTGGGTTCAGTCTCCGGGACCCACAAGCACACAGAGAATGCTTTTACCACCGAGGCATCTCCTCAGCCCCACAACTTTAAGGAAAATTATGATTTGTGTGTGTGCATGTCCCAGTATACATGGGGTTGGTTCTCTTTCTCCACCTTTATGTGGATTCTGGGAATCAAAGTCAGGTTACCAGGTTATACAGCAAGCAGTTTTAATTGCTTGGTCATCTCACTGGTTCACCCATATTTTTTTTAAAGAAATAGAAATTGATCTATAGAACCTGTAATTTGTAAAATTACAATAATTTGTAAGATGAGTGTTTTTACTGTAAGTGGATAGTAGCTAACAGTGTGATAGTTTGGTGTCGTTGTCTAGATTGACATAAGGCACCATTTGTCCTGCCTTTCGGGACTTTTGCATCATCACGCCATTTCTTTAACACAAGTAGTGTGTCAGCTGCTGCTAAGAAATGTTGGAACATCACTCTTCTCTTACATAATGCTTTTCTTATGTTTGTCTTATACTTTTCTCCACTGTAGATGCTACAATACTAAAACCTGATCTTCACAAAGAGGAAGGGGAAGATGACCAGGCAGAGAGTATTCACAATCTTCCCCTTACAAATTCCCAAAGGCCGTTCTATGATGGGCCCATGCCAACACCCCGACAGAAGCCGTTCCAGTCAAGTTCTACGCCCTTGCACCTCTCTCATAGATTCATGGTGAGCTGTCGTCCACGCCTAACTTCTACCTAATTCCTCAGCATTGCTTCCTCTCCACAGTTTATTTGATAGACTGAAAAAATAATTTCAGAAATCTTGTTTAAGTGGCTAGAGCATCTTAATTGATATAATTTTATGGCAGGTTTAAATTATAAATTAATTTTATAATGGTTACTAAAATTTTTAATCTTATTTCAGTATTACTGTTGAAGATTATGATAATTCTACTTTGCAAGATAAAATGATTAAAAATATGACTATATATCTTGTAATACTTGTTGGAATATTTCCAAACCTTATTTTTTAGAGTCTCACTGAGTAACCTATATAGACCAGATTGACCTCAAATTTATGATAGCCTCCTATCTTTACCTCCTGAGTGCTGGGATTATAGGTGTGTACCATCATGCCTGCTATATTTTTTATATAAAAGATTACTTGGATTCTAAAACACTCATTGGAAGATGTTTTTATAAGAAAATTGTTTCTTCCTTATTGGTTTTTTTGAGACAGAGTTTCTCTGTGTAACTGTCCTCGCTGTCCTGGAACTCACTCTGCAGACCAGGCTGGCCTCGAACTCATAGAGACCTGCTTGCTTCTGCCCCCAGGTGCTGGGATTAAAGGTGATCACCACCACCACCCTGTGATCTTGTTCTTTTAAAATTATTTTTGGTTTTTAATTCTTTTTTAGTTCTTTTTAAAAACTAGTATCTTAGGGGCTTAGTGGCTATGAGTACTGGCTAGATTCAATGCCCCATATGCATGTAGCAGCTCGCAACTGTCTGTAATTCCAGTCCCAGGGGATTGAATATTTTTTCTGGCCTCCACAGTGGTGGTACACAGACATTACATGCAGATAAAACATCCATATGCCTAAAACTTTTTACATTTTAAAAATTAAAAAAGAAAACCTACTACTACCTTAGTATTTAAAACAAGGTACAACACAGTGGGCATTAAGAATGTTTTTTGAATTGGTGAATGAAAATAGTAGCTTTTGCTTCAAATCTGAGAGCTTGCAAAGTGTAATTTGTTAGTTATTTCATGTTTTCTGTTCTGCAAATTTTGTTAAATGTTTTTATTGAAGACATAGTCTTGGCATAAATTTTTGTGTAAATATGAAGAGTGGTGTTTCATGATAAAACTTCTCATCAAGTAGTATCTATATCTTACTATCAGCAATTTATTTATAGCTATATTAATATCATGCTTTTCCGGCCTTCATGGCACCAGACATGCACATGGTCCATACACATATGTGCCGGGAAAAAACATACACATTAAAAAGACAGACAGACAGACAGGCTAGGACCAAGTGTGAGCCTATAATGTACATCAGTGGGAGGTAAACTTTCCAAGTGGTACCAGTTTATGTTGTTTTGTATTTTATATATTTCCAGTTATTTGAACAGAAAAATAAATCTGTATCTTTTGTCTTTATTTGTGTAGAAACTCAAAGTTTGAGATATTTGTTTTGAAGAATTCAATGGTTTGGTTATTGAAAGGCCAATTCTACTAAGTGCTTTTTCAATTATGTTACTTATATAATTCTTAAAATGTTAAACACTCCATTTGTTAATTGATTATGTGACTTTTTATAAAGTCATTGTAGCTCTGATATTACCACTGCTTTCTGAAGTGTGTGCTTTCAGCTGTGCTGAGTTAGATATAATGTGGTAACTCTGGGTACAGATTGTGTAATAGTATTGTTAGTGCTCTTGTAATCTAGCCTTAGGAGTTTGTTTTTCTTACTTGATCTTAACATACTCAAAGGTGTGGAACTCTGTTGGGATTATTCGCTGCTATAATGATGATCAAGACAGTGCCATAGATGTGGAATTCCATGATACCTCTATCCACCATGCAACGCACCTATCAAACGCTTTTAATTACACAATGGGAACTCTATCCCATGAAGCTGTTCTGTTGGCATGTGAAAGCACTGATGAATTAGCAAGGTACCTCGGGGGGATCTGGCATTATTGAACTGTTAGATCAAATTGTATTTTTTTGTATTACGGAATATCAGAATCTAGAATTGGGCGTGAGCACCAGAATATGTGCACCTCAGAATATATTTTGCTCTAGTTGTCTCCTCATTGCATCTTCTGCATATGAAAAGGACAGGATATAACTTATTATATAATAGATTATATATTTTATGTTGTTACTGTTATAACTATTATTACCGTAACAGTCAAAGAACATTCAGAAAATGAATGTTTCCTTTAGTCCCTTAAAAATTTCCTTTAGAATTCTCTCAGAATTAATAATTTGGTATGATTTCCTTGACATCTTTTTGTATGAACCCACCTTTTAAAATTTAGTTCATTGTAGTATAATTTATATACAAGAAAATGTAACCATACTTCAGAATGATGAGTTGATAGATTTGTATATACTTGTATGTACTACTGCAGAGTATAGAATATTTTTTATTTGAAATTTTTTTGTTTCTTATAATTAATTCAGTTCTAGTCTTGGGTAACTGCTGGCCTCAGATTTTTGTTTGTTTGTTTTTTCATAATTAGATTTGAAAGCTTTGAAAAAATAATTTATTTTTCATAGAAAGATAACATCAAAGTGTAATACCTATCAAGTTTTTCTTTTTCCTTAGTGGATTGTGGACTAGCTTATGTGGTTTGATAGGTAGACAAATACTCTTTTTGTTCTCCTTAGACATATATCACAGCTCTGTGTATTTCCTTTTTATTTTTAATTAGTATTCAGAGAGTCAGTATTTCTTCTGATATCAAATTTGGATGATACCTGCATTCTAAATACATAGAGAGAGAAGACTGGAAATACATCAACTTTCAGCAGTGTTAATAGTTTTACTGATGATATGTGACTCCTTTTTCTTTCTCTCCTTATGATCTTTCATGTTCTTATTTTTTTTTTTTTTCATGAGAACTATTGCTTAAAGTTTGGATACATTGTAACTTGGTTAAAGTCTTGATTGTTGTTTTGTATGTAGTTATGGTCTATAAACATTTTATAGCCTTTACATCCAATATCGTAAACATGTTTTTGTATCTTCAAACATCCTTAAAAATATGAATCAGAAAATTTAATGGCAGATTATTTTAAGTATATTTCATGGGTTTGGGATATAACACAGTCATAGAATATTTATTACCTTCAAGAAAGTGGTTGTATGTCTGGTACCAGACATTCACACTTGCACACACATACTCCAAATGGATTTCATGATGGTTTCTTTAAAATCAATTTTAGTAGTAAAATAGAAAAAATAAACTTTGGCAACATGATTAGTTATATATATAAAAGTATCACATATAGCCACACACCTTTAATCTCAGCACTCAGGAGGCAAAAGCAGGCTGATCTCTGAGTTTGAGCCCAGCCTGGTCTACAGAGCAAGTTCCAGGACAGCCTGCGCTGTTACACAAAGAAACCTTGTGTCTCAGGGAGAAAAAGAAAATCACATATAAAAATCCAGTTGTTTCTGTCTTGTTTTATTTTTTTAGTAAGCTTCACTGCCTACACTTTAGTTCTTGGGATTCAAGCAAAGAGTGGATAGTAGATATGCCTCAGAATGAAGATATTGAAGCCATATGTCTTGGTCAAGGGTGGGCTGCTGCTGCTACTACTGCCTTGCTCCTTCGATTGTTTACTATTGGAGGTGTTCAGAAAGAAATCTTCTGCCTCCCTGGACCCGTGGTGTCAATGGCGGGATACGGAGAACAGCTTTGCATTGTTTACCACAGAGGTAGGTTTTTCCTTGTCTTTTATGATACTATAACTTGAGCTTTTGTTTTGTTTTGTTTTTATTGACCGTCTTATGGATTGTATACCTTTTATTTACATTTACTTAGTATTTTATCACTGTAGTTTTTGAATTTAGGAAATGATACTGTGTTACTAAGCAAGGAAAATGAGGATGCTTCATTTATAGAGGGAATCCCAAGGTAAAATCTGTTTTTTTGCATATATGAAGTTTATCTTTTGGCAAGTACATTGTTCAGTATAAATACCTCAAAATAACCTACAACTTCTAGTGTGAAGAACCAAAACAGCTGTGAATGTGGCTTTTTGGAAGTTCAGACCTCCTCCTGGCTTTCTGTCCTCATTCCCTTCCCCACCCATGTGTTAACAGAGACCCTAGCAAGGTTAGTTGTCATGGAATTTCTGGCCTGGCCTAGCCCTAAGGTTCAGACCCATCAGCAGCTGCTTAGTCCTCAAAATGACTCAGACATTTATATTAATTACACTATTTGGCCTACAGCTCAGGCATATTGCTCACTAACTTTTGCATCTTAACCCATTTCTACTAATCTATGTTTTGCCACGTGGCTCATGGCTTACCTGTATCCCATTGCATCTTGCTTCTTGGGCGACTGGATCTCGTCCCTTATGACTTTGTTCCCCTTCCCCTGTATCTCTGCTTGGATTTTCTGCCTGCTTTTAAGCTGCCTTGCCATAGGCCAAAACAATTCCTTTATTATCCAATAATATTTACAGCATGCACAAAGATATCTCACATCAGTTAGTGATCAAGGTTGTTTTTGTTTTTTTTAATACTGTTTTCTCTCTGTTTCTGTGATATCCTATTCTACTTTTTCCTCACTGATCATTCTTTCTCCTTTTGCCTCCCCCTGTTGTGCTGATTTTTTGCTGGGGTTAACGTCATCTTCCCAGGTACTCTCCAAAGGTCAGAACCTTGCAGTCTGTTGACAGTGCAGCTACAATAAAAAAATAGATTTTTTCTGGATGGTGGTGGCACATGCCTTTAATACCAGCTCTTGGGAGGCAGAGGCAGATGGATCTCTGAGTTCGAGGTCAGCCTGGCCTACAGAGTAAGTTCCAGGATAGCCATACTAAACAGACCTTGTCTTGAAAAACTCTCTGTTGCCATTTTGTACATATCTACAAGTGTAACTGAAATGTATGTTTCATGAACAATATTTATTTACTCTTTGATTTTACCTTCTAAAAATGTTATTTACAATTCCAAATTGATATCCATATTCATATCAAAAATACAGTTTGAAAGGCAGGTATAGTGGTACATATGTTTAATCCCAGCACTTGGGAGATAGAGACAGATTTCCTGCTTTCAGGGCCACCCTAGTCTACATAAGAGTTCCAGGTTAGTCCAAGCTATATATCCATCCAGACAGTCAGACCCTATGTCTAAATAAAAATGCCACTCCAAAACAGTTTGAGAAGCTACTTTAGGGGACATTTAAAAATATGGTTTTAATATATCTGTCTTCTAAATCAGTGTGTCAACCCTATCTCCTACCTTGACCCTTGGCCTCCATGTTCAGTTGCTCATTTGAAATCTGTGTGTTGTGTTTTAATTGGCCTTTCGAATCATCTTGACCACATAAGTGAAGCCTTTACCTATATGTAAACCTATATATAAAAGTTTTCTTCCAAACTTTTGCTTGAACAGTTTGGTCACCTCAGTAATTAGCCTATTAACAGTTCATATTAACGTGTACTTAAGCCACATAAACTCCTTCAGTATAGTCAGAGCAGGCTGTGTTCTCTGGAGTAGGCCATTCCAAGTCTGCCTCATTTCATTCTATAATCTAACAGCCAGCCATGTGTCATGTGGTATTGCTGGTCATAGTTGCCCCCACTAGTCTTTCAGCGCTTAGCTCTTGTGTGTTACAGTGTGTCTGCTGCATAGCTGCCTGAGTGATCTTAAAAGCATAGATCCACCTCCCTTTTCTGCGCAGATTTCTCTTAACTTCCTTTCATTTTTATAAAAGCAACAAAGCTACTTGCTGTAACAGGGTGTTTTACAGGTCCTACCTGGTCTGAACTTCATCTGTTTCTTCAGCCTCACGCCCTTCCATTGTCTTTTAGGCCATGTTGTGGTCATGCTGGCTACTCTATCCCGTGAACTCTTTTTTTTCCCCCCCCAGTGAGGTAATATATCACTTTATTAAGACCATGCATGTTCAGAGAGACTAATATTTATGATTTATACTTTGCTTACCTCAGCTCTGAGACAATTTCTAACCCAGGGTGGCTGTGTAAACATGAATAGCTGACATACATGGCTTAGGTGCTGACTAATCAGAATGGATCATCATCAGAAATAATCATATTGCCACTGTCCCAGGCATAGATCTGAGTCTAGAGGCAGATGGCAATATTTCTAGATTCTTTTCAATGGATTATACAGAGACATGTGGATAGTTACAAGAAAAAAAAAATAGTTTGTTGAGAGAGGTTTGCAGAAGTGTAGAGAGATGCCTGATCTCACAGTGGCCAGGTCCAAAGAGGTCAAGAAGGAAGAAAGGATGGAGTGAGGTCCTCAGGCAGTGGGTGACCTGTCAAAGAATGTTAACTGGTACCTCTCTTCCCCACTTCCTACACTGTGGGCTTTTTACTTTCTTACTTGGCAGAATGAAGCTCATAAGGTAGATAAGGGCTGTCTTGCTGCTGCTATTCATAAATTAATCTCTGGAATCTTCTGTACTAATCCATATGCTTCTGCCTCAGTACCAGTTCCTACCAGATAAATGCCAGCTCTCTAAGCTGTTAGGACATTGTTAACATAGTGTCCCAGGTACAGTGTCATTGTGACTAACTCAACTCAGAGAAACACATATTAATGAAAATTTTGTTAGAGTGCTTAGGGGTATGAGATCGTGTGTGTGTGTGTGTGTGTGTGTGTGTGTGTGTGTGTGTGTGTGTGTGTGAAGGTCCAAAGGCAGAAGGGACAAATGGCTGTAAGTGGAGCCTATTAGCACACCTTAGTGTATGCTGACCCTCAGGCTCCCCCGATATCACAAGTACTCAGTACACATTTCAAAGTCCATTCTGGCATCCTGGTTCCTCTCAGCTCTTTTCTCTTCCTCCTCTAGTCTAAACTGTCCTGTGAACTCTTATCCTTATTTCTGTCTTAGGACCTTTCCACTAACTGTTCCTGTGTCACTGCATCCATTTTTTAAATGTGAGCCCAGATGAGGTTATATAACAGAATGGCAGAATTAGTAAAGGTAAAAGGCCTCTCTAAATGCAACCATAAATTAATTCAAAGTGTGCAATGAGTCCAAAGTGTACAAGGCTTATTTTTGTTGGTGTGACTTCACTGAGTTCTGTATGCACACTTGGAATTGTGCCTGCCACCCACCACTGAAGCACCAAACACACAACCTGAGGCACCTGAACTGAATGGATATATTATGAACATAGTGTGTTTACTGTACATGGGTAGTTTTCTTCTCCTTTAGACCCTAATGACTTAATTATTAGAAACAGTGACAATATTTTTCTACCATCATCCTCAAATAAGTGTATTTGGATTGAACTGTGTCAGGATGCTTGATTGTCAAACTTGCTATTTTAGTCTCATAAAAAATGGTGAATGGAGATGCACAGTGGTGGCTTACCCTTTTAATCCCAGCACTTGGGAGGCAGAAGCAGGTCAGTCTCTTGAGTTTGATGCCAGCCTGTTCTACAGAAAGAGTCCCAGGGCAACCATGGCTATAAGGAGAAACCTTGCCTCAATCATCATTATCATCATCATCATCATAGTAGTAGTAGTAGAAAGCCTGTTATCTAACCAGCTTGAGGTAGTCCATCATGGTAGATATATGAAGGCAACCAGCTTATTAAATGAACTGGTCACATTACATCCAGTCAGGAAGCAGAAAGTGATGAACACATGTTGTTCAGTTCCCGTTCTACATTTATATGTCCAAGATTGTGAGAAGGGAATGGTACCAATTTTGTTCTCTACAAATGTTCTTGAGTGAATGAATAACCGCTTTATACAAATAGTCAGTGTTGTAATCTGTTTCTAATGTATCAGAATGATTCATTGTGTGGGTTAACCATAAAAATAGTGCTGTTTTAAGAGCGTATCAGAAAGTAACTTCCTGAGTATAATTTAGACTTGATTATGACTGAATAACCTCTGGTGCCTGATACATACGTGCATTTCTCTAGGTACAGGATTTGATGGAGATCAATGCCTTGGAGTTCAATTGCTAGAGTTGGGGCAAAAGAAAAATCAGGTTTTGCATGGCGACCCTCTTCCTCTTACAAGAAAATCTTACCTTACGTGGCTGGGATTTTCTGCTGAAGGCAAGATAACTTTTTTCTTTATAATACAGACATATTTGAAGAAAATAATTTTATTATTTGTCTTAATTTATTTAAAAATACCACATATTAGATTTTAAAATTTTAATGTGACATAGAAACTGGAGTTATGCAGAATAGTGATTGTTATTTTCATGAGTATTCTGGTAATAAAGCTAACAAAAAAGTTATATTTGTACTATTTTTTAAATTTTAATTATGTATATGTGTGTGCCCACAGAGTCCAGAAGAGGACATTGGATTCCCTGGAACTATAGTTAGAGGTGATTGTGAGCTACCTCTGTGTGTTCTGGGAACCACACTGTCCTCTGTAAAAGTTACAAGTGTTCTTAACCACTGAGCCATTTCTCTGGCCCTGAAAAACTGTATTTTTCTAGTATTTATTTATTATATAGCAAACAGAAGATACAAATCATTGATAAAATTATATGTCTTTTCTAGTAAATTCTAGATATAAGTTAGGAAGTTTCTAAAATTGTGATTAATCTATGTGTGGCTCTTGAACACTTAAAATGTGGCAGTTTGAATTGAGATATGCTATAAATATAGAATACTGAATTTTAAAGATTAGTGTTTAAAAAGGAATATATAAAAAAAACTCAGTAATTCATTTACACTGACTACATACATGTTAAGTCATAAAATTTTGGCCATATTGGATTACATACTAAAATTTCTTTTTTAAAAATACATTTGTGGGTCACATGATATTTCTTTTGGACAGTCCAATTATCAGTTTATGACAGGTGTTTTGAAGAGTGCCTTATCTAGGTATCTGCTAACTCTCTCAGGGGCTTAAATGTAACTTTCTAGGGATGTATGTCCTTCCTTGAACACTTGGTTTATTTGAAAACCTTGATCTTTAGTATCACAGCCATTTCTGTTGGAATGTTATTGGTTGTTTTTGCCTAAATAATACTGCTGTGAGTAGCTACCATTTCTATAGCTTTTTCCTTACCCAAGTGCCAGCCAGGTCTAGCACGTGTGGGAAATGGCTGCAAATAACAAAGTGGGTAATTAGCACCTTCTGAGTTCTGAGGTGCATTGGTGAGCAACAGTGGTGTTGACTCTTTTCCTAAGAATCGCTAGTTCACCTGTGAACTTTTGTCAGAACAGTAAAGAGGCATGAGAACAGTACCAGTGCATTACTACCTCAGAGCAAGTGCTGGTCAGTGCATCATTTTTCTAACCAGGAGACTTTAGGTAGATATCTAATCTTTTTAAAAAGTTGAATTGACTTAAAAATAATTGCTATTATATTCCAGCAGGGGGCATAGTTTGCACTAAAACTTTTGCTTTTTGTTTTTAAAATAAATTTTAGTCATATTTAGGTTTTTTTTCCTTCAGTTGGGTCTGTGTGGTGATTAAATTTTACAGAAAGCAACCCTGAATTATCTCTCCCAATTTTTGCTTTTGAAATGAAAAGTTGAATACTTGGTGTGTATTTTTGGAGGTTTATTTAACAGTACATAGCTATATTTTCAAGTGATTTCTTTGTTGTTGGTATTTAGGTACTCCCTGTTATGTGGATTCCGAAGGCTGTGTTCGAATGCTTAACAGAGGGCTTGGGAATACATGGACTCCTATATGTAACATAAGAGAACACTGCAAAGGAAAATCTGACCACTACTGGGTGGTTGGTATCCATGAAAATCCCCAGCAGCTAAGGTGGGCTATCACAAGGTGGAGAGAGGTGTTTAGGGGTAGGGCTTGAGATTAGATCTTGCTGAGCCACTGAGTCTGGCCTCTAGCTCATGCTGTCCTTCCACCTCTGGCTCCTGAGCACTGGGGTTGACACTTGGACCACTATGCCTGGCTCCAGCTTCCTCTTTAAGTATATTTATTTGCTTTTCACTTTCTGCCAACTGAAGGGAAAATTAAAATGTGTTCTACCTATGTTATTGGGCTGTAGAAAGTTATAAATACATACTTAAATATAAATGAATCATGAAAACATTATGTTATGTAAAAGAAATCAGGTATTAAAGGACTACATATTGTTTAATTCCACTTTTTATTTTAAGGTTTTTTTTCCTAGACAGGATTTCTCTGTGAAGCTTTTGGAATCTGCCCTGGAACTTGCTCTGTAGACCAGGCTGGCCTAAAATTCACAGAGATTGGCCTGCCTCTGCCAGGATTAAAGTTGTGCACCACAGCTTTGATCCACTTTTAAAAATATTTAGAATAGGTATGTCAAGAGACAGATTATGTTAATAGGAATTTCTGACATCTCTGGGCAGATTATGGAATGAGAGCAGGAGTGTTTGGAGGGATAGTAGTCCACATTGTGGAAATCTGAGAAGAGAAAATACAGTCTTTTTAGACAATGCAAATTGAATTTAGTAGAAAACTATAAAATTTAAATGCTTATTTCCATGTTTGCCTAGACTTTGAAGAATTCCATTGGTGATATATTTAGTATTTTAAACTATATTAGTTGGCTGGGGATATGATTTAGTGGTAATGCTTGCTTAACATACAGGAGGCCCTGAATTTCATCCTCAGTACAAGAAAAATAATGTTTTTATTTAAAAATAAAAAAACCTGGGATGGCACACAGTGCTCAGGAGACAAGCTGCTGGATCTTGAGTTTGAGATCAGTCTGGTCTTCAAAGCAAATTCCAGGTCAGCCTACATAATGAGACCCTGTGGTTTGTTTGGGGTTTCTCTTTTGAGACTATGTTAGTTAACTTTTTAATCCGTGTTAGGATGTATGGTTGTTCTCGGAAATTTTTTTTTATTTTTATTTCTGGAAATAAGACTATTTAGTAGTTTGAGTTAAAGAATTCATTATATCTTAATAGGAGGTTATGGTTTGGGCCCATGAGGAATTTTGCTGGCTTGTCTAGTGCTTACTAACGTGAAGATGACTCATTTTGTTTCATCAAATTATTTGAGACAGTAGACCAGGCTGGCCTGGAACTCAGAGCTCCCTGTTTTTCCTCTGAAGTGCTAAGATTAAAGATGTGCTGTTCACAACTGTAGCTCTAGCGCCGGGGCATCCAACACACTCTTCTAGCCTCCTTGGGCACCTTACACACTTGCACAAATCCATACTAAGAGTAAAAAATTTTAATGTAAAATTTTTTTTTCTTCTTTTGAAATTGGATTTCATGTAGCTCACAGTGGGCTCAACTCACCATGTGATCACTAAGAGCTTTGAACTACTGATTTCCACTGCCCTGAGTACTAGAATTTCAGGTCTGTGCTACCACATTTAGGACAGCCTTATACAGTACACATCTGATACACTGAGATGCTAAGAAGTCTGCTTCTGGGAGCTGGAGAAGTAGCTCCTAGATTGAGAGCGCTTGTTGCTCTTACAGAGAACCTGGTCGATTCCCAGCGCTCACTCACAGGCTGGCTCACAACCATCCATAATTCTAGTTCCAGGGGACTCCACTTCTGAACTCCTTATGAATGTGGTGCACATAATACTCATACACACAAAATAAATACATCTTAAAAAAACAAAATAAAACCCAACAACAGTTAAGCTGGGTGGGTGGTAGTGGTGCACACCTTTATTCTCGACAATTCAAAGTCAGCTTTTGAAAAATGTATTCTACTGGGTAGGGTTGAATTGGAGGAGAATTCAAATTTCAAAGCCAGCCTGGGGGTTGTACTGTAACTGTGGTCCAAAAACAGAAAGGAAAGAAGACAATGAAATTGTATCTAGTTGTGTGCACTAAGATAGATTATTTTCATACTTTCTTTGGTGTTATTATAAATAAAAAGGTTGGAAAGTGCTACTCAGCCTTTTTTTTTTGAGCCTGACTGGCTTCAAACTCCTGATCTTTTCTTCGACTCAGCTTCCTACAGCTGAGAGGATGACTGTACATCCCCCACTGCATGTTTGTCTGTTGATTTACACCCATTTAGAGATGATTGTTTTCCTTTGTATCAGTCAGTAGTCTACTTACCTGACCTTGCTATCAGGAACAATTATTAAGTTCTCAAGGCTTGGCTTAGCTCTTGAGTGTTTGTGGTAAAGATAATGTGGGCTTTGTTACTCTGGAAAGGCGGTGTGATGCCAAGGTCCACAGGCAGCCTCTGAGTCATGCTGCCTGCTGTGTGGCCAGCTCAGGTCATACTGTTTAGACTTTGTTCTTTTTCCTCAACTCTGACAGAAAATGCCCATCTCAGAATTGCAGGGGAGATGAATTGACTTTGTAAGTAGAGTTACATAGAACAGTCTGTCACCAGGTGAGTAGTGTCCATTGAGCGTTAGATGATAAAAGTTGAGACAGTATAACTGTATAGTTCTGGCTCTCCTGGAACTCACTCTGTAGACCAGACTAACCTTGAACTAAACAGAAGTCCACCTGCCTCTGCCTCCAAGTGCTGAGATTAAAGGCATGAGCCATCATGTCCAGATTCCTTCCATTCTTGGTCACAAGTGTTTTGCTTTGTGGTTGTTTCATTACAGTTTTGTTTTGGTGGAGTTGGTGAGGCTATGCTTGGGTCTTAACCAGGACCTCACAAATGCTGGGCAGGTTTTCTGCTTCTAAGACTGTCTATACCTCTTTTCACTTTAAATGCATTTCACAACCCAATTTAGGGAATACTGTTGAATGAATTCTGACTGGTATTATAATATAAGCCTGAAGCCAGATATGGGTTAAATACTGAAAGATCAGAGACACAGGAATAAGCTACAGACACTTCTCACCTCACCAACTCCTCAGTTGAAAGGAAATCTGTCTTCAGAATCCTCAGACTGAATGCCTCTGAGATCCTGTCTCCACCCACCTTATATTCCTGTCTTTGTCTTTACCCAGCAATATCACTTCCTGTCTCAACCTTCCTAGTGCTGAGATTAAAGTTGTGATCCATCAACTGCCTGACTTTGTTTCTCTTTTAGACTGGATTAATCTCTTGCAGCCCAGGGTGGCCTTGAACTCACAGAGATCCATCTGCTGAGTACTCAAGTGCCACCACTGCCTGGCCTCTATGGCTAACTCTTGCTGGCTCTGCCCTTCGTGCAGCCACAAAATATCACCGCAGATTACAACGTGTTAAAAATAATTAAATAAGGACTGAAAATACTGTTTAATGGGAGAGTGTTTGCCATTCCTGAGGCCCTAGCATCAATTCCTAGAACTGTAAAATTAATTAATTAATCTGTGAGTTCAGAACACCTTCCTTTAGTTATGAATTTTAAAATATTGCTGTAATAGAAGCAGCATCTATACTTTTTATGGGGAGCAGGTTCTTTGTGGATAGCCCTGACTGGGCTGGAACAGAGACCTGCCTGCCTCTCCCTCCTGGTGCTGGGCTTGAAGGTGTGCACCACCAACCCTAGCTCACTCGTACGTCTTTTGAACTGAACTTTGGTTTTAGCAGAGCTGCTGTCGTTGTTTTCCCTCAGAGGTTTTTCATGACTAGTAGGATTAATGTGTAACTGGGGCTAATTCATCAGTGCTGTAGTCTATTGACGGAGCAAACGGCAGCCTTCCTCCCTTTGTGCTTTTGTTTTTAAAAATCAAAGTTCTTCAATGAATCTGAAAGTAAATTTGCTTTTGTCTTTATTGTGTGTTTGTATATGAGTGGTTGCATGGACGCCGTGTTGTGCACACAGGTAGGAGGTTAGTTGATGGAACTTAGAACATCAGTCTTGGCAGCAAGCACCTTTACCCACCAAGCCATCTTGCTGGCCCAGACTCATTTTTTTAGTTGTGTTCATGTAACGAGTATTTGTTATAGTACTGGCTACATGTAACCACACAGTTAAAGTGCTGCCTAGAGGAGGTAGGCTTGTTCAGTCCTGTTAGAATGTGGTGTGAACAGAGGTCCCTGGAGCATAGAAGAGCCTGGCCATCCAGAAGATAAAGTAAAGCTTGCCTACTGCAGAGGTGAATCTACACACTGGCTTCAGTGTTCTCCAGCTGGTCAGTTCTTCCTGTAATGTAATAACAGATTCTGTGATCAGTTTGAAGCAGTTGAGGTAGTTTTGTTTCCTCAGTAATATAGCTCACTCACATTTCCTACTCCAAATAGTTTAGACATGGTTTATAAGAAACATGTTCATAGTAGACAAACCACTATATTAGCAGTCAAAATGTATCCCTCCCCCATGCCCCGCCTCAATTCTTCCATGAGTTCTTAAACCTAAGAACATAAAAATAAGATCAGTGTTCTACAATGGCTTGGAAAGTGACTTAATAAATCCTAATCATATATCTTTCTTTTTTTTTGTATTTGAACTGGGGAAGGTTAAACAAAAGACTGGCCAAATTACAGATAGAATGTTCTTCCCGCTCGTTAGTGGCATATCTGTGTATCCATTTCTTTTGTGCTTTGCCTTTTTATTCACTCAAGTAGCGGAACGTGCTTGTGACTAAGAGCATGGCGGTTACCACAGCAGCTTTCACATCTGAAGTGTTCATGCTCCTTCCTCATGCTCTGCTATGATCTCTATATGACCATAAAAGAGAAGAAAGAAAATAAGATTATATGTTCTAAAAAACTTAGAACTTTAAAATCATAATCATATTTATGGCAGTTTTTGTTTGGTTTGGTTTTGGTTTTACAAGATAAACATTTCTCTAGCTTTGGAGCTTGTCCTGGAACTTGCTCTGTAGACCAGGCTGGCCTCATATTTGTGTTTTTGTATTGTCCCACAGTAAAGGAGAGGTTCACATTTCATGACAAAGGGGCATATATCATATGAGCAGCATTTATGAGTGTGGCTGCTTCTTAATTCCTCTGGTGGACGTTTAATACTAGAGTTGGCTATAAAATATCTGAAATCCATAGGCCTATTAGAAAATAGTATTACTGTTCATCATTCCTAATTCTGGAAACGTTTTTATGTTAGCAGTTTTTGTGATATTGTAGAAAAGTCTTTAAGGTGGAACTTTGTTTGTTTGTTGTTTACTGACAGGTGTATCCCTTGCAAAGGTTCTCGTTTCCCTCCCACCCTTCCGCGTCCCGCTGTGGCTATATTACCCTTTAAGCTTCCGTATTGTCAGACTGGGACAGAAAAAGGACTAATGGAGGTATGCGGATATCCTAATACTAAATTTGATAGCAAGTGCCTGTAACACGGGTTTTAAGTCAGCACAGTGGACGACACAGTGATTAAATAGTGCAGTAGGGCACTGCTTGTGATTCCAGGGCCACTGATGTGGTTGCTGTCACAGGTTCCAGGGCTCACTGCAAAGAAAGTGGTTATGATTGGGAGCGCCTTACTCCGTAGGGTCAGGAAAGCCTGCTGCACTCTCACCATAAACTCATCCCACTCTAGACCTAGTCTTGATGTTTGTCATAAGACACTTGAAACCTTGCAATTAGTTATTCTAGTTAGGAAGCGAGTCATCTACAGAACTAGTTTACCAAGTTCTTTGAGGACTGATACAGGAGATAAAAATAAACAAATATACACATAGACATCTTTTTTTAAAGACTGGAACATAAAGCTAAGCTATAATATCACATTGAAATTAGAGTTGTAAAATAAACTTATATAGAAAGAAGAGTTTCAGAAAATAGTTTTAAGCTGGTATTTTAAGATGTACCTTACACTTGAGGGGTATTAAGGGAATGTTAGTCTTATGGACTTTGATCCATTTTGCAGGAACAGTTTTGGCATTCGGTCCTGCTCCACAACTACCTTGATTACCTGGCTAAAAACGGTTATGATTATGAGGAGAGCAGGAAAAACCAGGCGATAAAAGAGCAGCAAGAACTTCTGATGAAAATGCTTGCGGTGAGTAAAATACGTTGAAAAAATTGAAGGTTAATTATTTTCTGTCTTAGTTGAGGTTTCTATTGCTGTGAAAAAAGACACCATGACCATGACAACACTCAAGAAGAAAGCATTTAATTGGGGTGACTTGCTTATACTTTCAAAGGTTTAGTCCATTATCATGGCAGCCAAGCAGGCAGATGTGGTGCTGGAACTGAGAGTCCTACATCTTGAATCAGGCAGCAGGAAGTGGATGGACTGTCTCCTGGAAGGAAGCTTGAGAGGAGACTCAAAGCTGCCCTCCACAGTCACTCCAGCAGAAGGTGTGGCCCAGATTAAACATGTGTCCTCCAGCTGTAGAGAGCTGCATCATGACTGCACCTTAAGATGGTGCCGATTTCCGCCCCTTGCCCCTCGAGGGTGAGCGCTCTCTTGCCATAAACAGTTTCTCTCTTGCCATAAACAATTCCCTATTTGACTTGGCCTTGGATTGTGGCTTGCTACCACATACGTGGACCTATGAGCAGTACCCACGTGGCTTATTTTGGTTTAGAGGCCCTGAGAGTTTTTAGCTATTGAGCGGGCTCCCCCCAGGGTAGAAGCTTCTGGTAAAGGTCCCGAATAAACTGCTGAAGGAAGAGCCTGATTGTCGTGTCTTCCTTGCTGGCAAGGTTGCCTGTGACATCCAGCCTCCTCCAGCAAGGCCACACCTAATAGTGCCACTCCCTATGAGATTATGAGGGCGGAATACATTCAAACTATCACATTTTCTTAGGTTGAAATCTCTTATTCTTTAAAATAGGGTTTCTCTGTGTTGCCCTGGCTATCTTGACTTTGTTTTGTAGACCAATCTGGCCTCAAGCTCAGAGATCCATCTGCCTCTGCTCCCTGAATAAGCAAAGGTGTGCCCCACCACGTCCAGCCCTAGGTAGAATTTCTTAAAGATACATAAACACTAAATTCTACCATTTAAGATTCATAGATTTTTATCTTTTCTCTTAAAATGTTTATTTCCCTCTTGATGTTACAGTTAAAGTACTTGAAATATTTCCCTGTAGCTAAGGCTGTGGGTGGAGAATCAGCTTTCTTGGAGCTGTGCCTGTTGACCGTGCTCCAGCAGGTGCTCCATTGTGACTACAGCACAGTTTAGGTGTGGACTGTTCTAGATCTGCAGTGATGGACAGTTCTAAGGATGTCCTTAGTCGTTTGGATTTCCCAGCCTTCTGTCATCAGCAGTGGCCAGGTTTGGTGCCTTCCGTTCTTCACTGTGGTTATTTTTGGAGCAGGGGCTCTTAAGGATTGTCGTTCAAGTCTGTGTATTGAAAGGAATGTAATCCCATGTCTCCTCCACTGGATGTGTACTGGTGCCCTTTGAGGGAAGGGACAGCTAGTTCATTCTAGCCACTGCTAGGAGCGCACTGCCCTTTGAGTCAGAATTCCACCTCGGTACCGAGTACTCCTCTGCACTTACCATACCAGCAGTCTCCTGCGGATATGTGGGGCTTCATGCTCACAGCTCAGGTGTGTAAGTTCAGAATGCTCCTGCGCCGGGACTTCCAAGTCCCCTGCTGTTCTCCAGAGTGGCAAGAGCTCATCGTGAGCTTGAGGTGTCCTGGGCTGAATTTTCAGAATGCAAACCACAAAGAAGAAGAACCCATATTTTCTAGGATATATCAAGTGAATGTTGTTCTTCCTCCTCTTCTTCCTTTTTAATATGTATCTTACTTTCTGTGTATGAGTATTTGCCAGCATCTGTGTATGTGCACCATGCCAGTGCCTGGTGACCACAAAGGCCAGAAGATGGTATTGGGTCCTCTGGAACTGGAGTTCCGTAGAGTTAGGGGCCATTGTGTGGTGTTGGGACTATAGCCCAAGCCCTCTTCAAGAGCAGCGAGTGTTCTTTCAAAGGGCTCGAACCGACACAGGGCCCTCAAAACGGAGTTCTCATCACCTAGGAGATTTATCTGTACCGAGCGTCAAAGGAAAAGGAATAAGAAACAGAGCCAGAAAACAGGATGAGGGAGAAGGGGAAGGGAACGGGAAGAGGAATATGGAGCGACAGAGGACTGCCTCTGACTAGAGGAGACATGCTGCACATAGGTAAATGGCCATTTATAAAGGGAAAGGGGAAAACCCCTGTTACGATGAGTTGGCTTGCTTTGATTGGGCATTTTAATAGGGTAGCCAAAAGGGGGCTTTGACTGTTAGACTTCAAGCAATACTTTTATAGCTGGACCCAGGAGTCAGCCTCAGGAGGAGGGAGTGGCCAAATGAGGGAATGGACCTTGGTGGCAGCTTTCAGCTATAATCTGTGGTTTAGCAAGGAGGAGGGAAGGGGAGAGGGCAGGGCCTGCCTGCCAGACCACGTTCGCCTTGTGCAGGCCTCCTGGAGCCCTTCGTTTGTAAACACTGAGACATCCCTCTTGTCCCCCCCCCAATGCTCTTCATCTTATATATAGACATACAAAATGCAAACATTCCTAACCCTAACCCTAACCCTATTCCTGGTAGTTAAAGATCACAGATGTAAGGTATTTTTTAATTTTGTAGATGACTGCTTGCCCAGAAGACTGTCTTTGTTTTGCTAGTCCTGTCAGGTTTATTAAGTTTGATTGAACATGATTTGACTTTGATCCCCCCCATCAGCTTTCTTGTAAACTGGAAAGAGAATTTCGCTGTGTGGAACTTGCCGATCTCATGACTCCAAATGCTGTGAACTTAGCCATTAAGTATGCTTCTCGCTCTCGAAAATTAATATTGGCTCAGAAACTTAGTGAACTCGCTGCAGAAAAGGCAGCTGAGTTGGCAGAAATTCAGACAAAAGAAGAAGAGGAAGAAGAGGACTTCAGGAAAAGATTGAATGCTGGGTAAAAGAACAATAGCTATTTGCATTTTCCTTTACTGTCTTGAATAAGTAACTGGTCTTGCATTTGTCCCTTATGGAATAATATTATAATCCATCAGTTACAGTCACACCACTACAGAATGGAGTCAGCCGCGGGCCAGAAACAAAACTGAAGACACTGAGGACAGAGAAGAGACTGTTCCAGAAGAAAAACCAGAGCCACAAAACCCTGGTGAGACATGGTTTTTCCTTTACTTTTGAGAATCAGAAAATTATTTTAATAGTTATAAAACATTTCTTACAGAATCAGTATAAAATAGCAATTGATTATAATTATGAGAATTAGACTTGGGGTCAGCAGGTGATGGCGGTTGTCATGCCGGCCACCTCCAGAGCACACCAAAAGGCAGAGAAAACTAATTTACAAAGCTGTCTTCTGCCCTCTGTATTCACAAAGTGCTGTCCCCCAACAATGTAAATTATATAAATAAATAAAAGATGAAAGCTGTTGAGAGTTTTGCCTTTTCCATTTTGGTTGGCTGAGGGAAATTGGATTCCCATATTTAAGGTATCTCTGCTGTCTAGATGTTGACTATCAAGCATGACTTCATTTTCCTCACTTACATTGTATTGTTTTAATTATAGGGCAGAACTTATTCCAAAGCGCAAATTCCCCTGATACACCAGCTCTTAAATCAGGTGAGAAATATGTGTAAACTTGGAGCATATAAAAATGGCTGTGATCGAGTCAGAAGAGGATAGGTGCCAGAGGACGTTCTTATGGAATGCTGACCGCAGACCCTAGAGATAAATTAGCTAGCAAGGGAGTAGTGGGTGGGAGGGAGCTGGGCAGAGGAGTCAGTGTGTGTGAAGGCTGCAGAAGACAGGAGGCAGGGAGCAGCTCCTCGGGGCTTGGAGGGACAGGCAGGCAGCAGGCAGATGTTAAAGATTTTCCAGACCGTGTTAAGAATCACAGTCTTTTTCTTAAGGTCCCTGGGAGGCTGCTGTAGGCTCTAAGCAGAACATAACTAACCATCGCACATTATACTGAGGAGGGATGGACATGAGACTGCTAGAGCAGTCCACGGGAAGCCGGATAGCTTACTGGGCAGAGTAGTAATAGTACAAAGAAAGGTATCGATGTTGAGCTGCTTCCAAGATGGAAGATGGTTCCAGTGAAGAACAGCATCAGAGACACTAGAGAAAGGTAACAGGTATGTAGGGGACACTGATGTGTTAACATTAGCTAAATAGGTAACATAGTTAGACATTTGCTTCAAATACTCTTCAAATAATTTTATTGGCATGAGTAGAGCGGCACCAATGAGCATGTATTAGAGAGTTTTTAAGCAAGGTGAAGCAGGAACATTTTCAGCATTTGAACATCAAGTACAGGAGAGAGGACAGGAAGCACTGACAGACCACTGGCCCAGAGAGAAAGGGCTGAGTCTAGTGTGTAGTGTCTTAAACAGTCAAGGGAGGAAGAAGGACTGAAGGAAGAGTCCACTATGTGGAAAGCCATTGAGAGGTCAAAGGAGCAGAAAGCACTATCACATTTGGTTCCCGAGAAATGGTTGGGGGCATTAGCAGCTTGTTAACTGTTTTAAGGTTACATGGGGGCCAGGTGTAGCAGAACACACCTTCAACACTAGCACTAGAGAGGCAGACACAATGGGGATCAATATGAGTTTGAGGCCAGCCTGGTTTACATAGTAGTCCTAGGCCAGTCACAACGACTTAGACTCTAGTCTCAAAAAGCAAGCAAGCAAGCACACTACCTTTGTTTTCATATAATACAGATTAAAATATCTGATTCAGTGTTGTGAAAGTCAGAAGTTATTTTTTTTAAAAAACAAAAATCACTATTGAGAGTTTTCTTCTTGTAATAGGTGCAGTTTTCTCTAGCAGCCAAGGTCGGGTCAATCCCTTCAAGGTAAGCAGTGATGTTTTCTGTTTGAATTGCTAAATGCCCTCCTTAGGCTCTGGGATGAAGGCAGATCACTGCAGTTGTCCCCATCTCAACACACCTTAGTTCTGAGCACTGAGTGCACGTGCTTTTGAGAGGTACTCTGTTTGTCTTTGGGGTGTGGTATTTGAGAGAATATACTTTAGCCTCAATTTGGGTTATACTCCATGTCTTCATTTCCCAAAAGGACACAACAATGGGGTTGTTTTCTTCTTCATATATAATATGCTCTTTTTTCTTCAGGTACTAGTTAATTCCAAAGAACCAGCCATATCAACGAGTTCAACTCATCGCTCAACTAATATTTTAGACAATATGAACAAACCATCCCGGAAGTCCACCCCTCTGAATCGAGCAGCAAATAACGAAAAATCTCCTGTCATAAAACCTCTTGTTCCCAAGCCAAAGTCTAAGCAGGTACTGCTTTGGTAGCCTTGTGCCCTCTATGCAGGGGTAGATGAGGTGCCTGTGGTTTATCACTGTGTAGCTAGGGAGTAGGTTCAGCCCTGGTTTAGCCCAGAATCCCCTTTTTTAAATGTCTATATATTTGTCTCCAGATTCACACATCTGTTTGTTTTCATAGGCATCTGCAGCATCCTATTTCCAGAAAAGAACTTCACAGGCTGACAAGACTGAAGAAGAAGTAAAAGAAAATCCTAAAAATTTATCATCTGAAACTCCAGCTATGTCCCCTCAAAACTCTGAAAACCAAAGGTCAGTATATAGAGAAATTGCAAGGTGCAAAAACAGTGGCTCAGCCAGGTGTGCAGGCTTATACCTTTAATCTTAGCACCTGGGAGGCGAGGTAAACAGATCTCCATGAATTCAAGGCCAGCAGATCTACAAAGCAAGTTCCAGGACAGACAGAGCTACCTAGAGAGACTTTGTTTCAAAATTAATTAATTAAAAATACAATTTTAATAACCTTTGTTATTCAGGCTGAGTATTTAGGATGTGTTCAGTTTCAGCATAGTGAGAGGTAGTAGCACTGGCAGGTGGACTAAATGAGGGGATTCTGGTGTCAGGCTTGTAATTCTCTGAACTCTCCAAGCCTCAGTTGCCTGTTTTATCAATTGAGATACTAATTTCCAAATCATAGGGTTTGCTTTACAGTAATACACAGAAAGCATTTAGGATGCATGACAGCAAGTGCTCAGAAAATATTTTCATTATGCAGAAGGTGTAATAGAATCCAGTCAAATTTACAAGTGTGCTTTGTTCACGCTTTCCCTAATGATGGTGCAGGAAGAACCCAGGTGGGCAGTGAGTTGGATGAAGTGCCTGGGAGGGCTGAGAAGACAGTGGTGAGCCTGTGAATGACAGCTGGAGGAACTGTCAGGCCAGAATGGTTCAGAGAGGTTGGAGTCCTTAAACCTATAAGTACCCACAGAGCTGAGAATGCAGAGTTTGTGTTTCTGCACTGACAGATGTAAAGATAAGTGATCCTCCTGAATTTTCCCTGCAAAGGGTTCTCCAGCTCACCCATCCTGCAGTGTCCCGGTATTGAAAGGGATGTGGATATTATTAACTAGTATAGTTGCGCCTTCCTTACTTTATATGACTCTTGAAAGGCTGATGGTTTTAGTTACTAATTTCACTAGGTCATGTGACACCTTAAATAGTATATTTCACATAAATTTTTTTCACTTCATTATTACATTAGGCCGAAGACTGGGTTCCAGATGTGGCTGGAAGAAAATAGAAGACATATTTTGCATGACAATCCTGACTTTTCAGATGAAGCTGACATAATAAAAGAGGGAATGATACGATTTAGAGTGTTGTCTGCTGAAGAAAGGAAGGTAAGACCTCAGTGGATTTCTCAGGTTTAAAAATGTTCCTAGAAAAATGCCTTTTTCATTAGAAAATTGAATACATAAAAAAAGAAAAAAAAGTCTCAGGAAGAGAAAATTAGGTGTGAATGAATTTTGACAAGCAGACTTGTGGTTGTTACTGAGTAGCTACAGATAATTTTAGAAGCTACCTATGAAATGCATGTCCATAGCTAGGGAACTACTCTCCCAAAAGCATGATTTAGTCATAAACTGAAAACAAAAGGATTTAATAAGCAAAAATGAATCTAAGTTAAACTTTACTACCTTCAAGTCAAGAAAAAATTTAATGCTGTCTTAATTACATAAGAATAATTCCTTTTGTTGAAAAACCTTGGTCTTTGGTCCAGCTTTCACACAGAGATTAGGCTGGGTAGCTGTCTTGCCTGTGCCACATCATGTTCAGGGAGGAGGGAATATGGGTGGTGTGCCGATTAACCTCAGACTTAACTTCCGCAGGGAGGCAGTGCGCAGTAGGCATCCCTAGTGCAGACACTGGCTTTGAGTTGAAGAGTTGGGCTTATGGGTGACCAATATTGCATGATCCAGAAGCTAGAGAATAACCATTTCTGGCTGTATTTCAAACCTTCTTAGAATTTTTATTTTTCTGGATAAATTGACAGGAGTGAATTTGTTACAAAAGAGGAAGACACTTAACAGAATTTGTGACTGTATTTTTTAATTTGGATGGTTAGTCTGCAAATATTTTCTTCCAAAGAATAAGAAGTCTAAGTATGTTAATAGTTGTAATTTTCAGTGGTAAGAGTTAAAATTCAAATGCCAATTACTGTTGTATATACTAGAACATTATCCATGGGAGTAAATAGACCATTTTCATTCTATTTGTCTCCTTTGTGCATAAAAATCTCCCCCACACCCTGTTTTACAAAGGCATGGACCAACAAGGCCAAGGGAGAGGTTGCCAGTGATGGAGCTGAAGCAAAGAAGCGAAAACGTGAGATCTGTGGATCAGAAAACCAGGAAGAAGCAGCAAAGGAGAATCTGGATCTGTCTAAAAAGCAAAAAGCATTAGATCTTTCTACCAATCAGAAACTGTCAGCTTTTGCATTTAAGCAGGAATAAAGGAAAGAAGGGTCAGGACATACTGAAACTTGACTCTGACTTTTGATGGATCCTGAACTTGTTTTAGTCTTTAGGGAACATTACACTCATGTGTGAAGTGGGTTAGGGTGCAGCTCATTGGTGGAGTGCTTGCCTGGTATACACAAGGCCCCAGGTCTCTTACTTATTGCCACCAAAGCCAAAAAAAGTAATGATTTGCTGCATCAGAAACACAGTGTAAGAGCTGTCTGTGCAGATTACTTGCTTTTCCGAGACAGAAATGTCATGATTGCAGTTACTACCAGGGATACCATCATTTACTGTTCTTACCTTTAAAAATCACTAAAAGCTTCACTCTTAAGACCTCTGCACATTATAGTAGCTCCTAAGGTTTCCTTCCTCCCTCTGTTTGGTGGTTGAGGTGCCATGGTCATTAGCTTCCAGGTGAGTTACTACAGACTTCTTTCTTGTCAACTTGATGTCAGGATCGTGGCTTTTAATATGGTCCCCAAAGTGTAAATAAGCTTGTAAATGAGATATGTTATTTTGTGTGTCTGGGAACTTTTTCTACCCATGGCTTTCTATTGTGTTTGTACAGCCTGGGTCTTTTAAATAAATACAACTCTTGTTTGCATATTTGTCTTGATATGGTGTTAACATTGACTTTTTGTGTCCCTCAGTTTGCCACATCATTTGTATGATGGAGATTGTGGCTGTGTAAGCATCCATGCCGCTGAGTGATGCTCTTATCAGCAGCAGCAGAGTTTTGCCCTGTGAGCCTTTGAAAGTTTGATAAGAGGAACGGGAAGTGTCTAACTGCTTTTTAAAGCAGTCACAGTTAAATTATTTTGTGCATTTGGGGTTGTGGTGGTGGTGGCACTTGTGTGTTTGATGTGTGGGTGCAGATTAATATGCCACACTTTAGGTGTCAGTCCTGGCCTCCTCTGTTTGAAGCAGGGTCTCTTTGTTGTCTGCAGCTGGCCCATGGGTTTCTGGAGCTTCTCCTATCTCTACCTCTCATCTCGCTGCAGGAGTCCTGGGATTGCAAATGATTGTGTATGAGTGCTGTACCCAGTGAGCCATCTCCTCAGCCCCACATTTTGTCTATTCTAAGTAGAGATTATTACAAACCAAAGCACATAGTGACTCATAACCAGAGATAGTTTATAGGTTGAAAGAAATAAATAAATTGAAACTTTGGATGTACTGGAGGCAAAGGATAGTTTTTATCCCACAGTGACTAAGGTTTGGAAGGATACACTTCAGCTCAAGGACAGCTACAACACTGAAGAAGAGTCTAGCAATTATTAACTTTATATTGGTCTGGTTTCTATTGCTGGGATGAAGATCATGACCAAAAGCAACTTAGGGGGAAAAGTTTATTTGGTCTACACTTTATAGTAGACCATGAAGGGAGGACTACCAAGAAATTCAAGGCAGGAACTGAAACAAACCATAAAACTCACTGGCTTGCTCCCCATGACTTGTTCAGCTTGCTAGGACCATCTGCCCAGGACTGGTACTGCCCACAGTGTTTTGGTCCTTCCCACATCAATCATTTAGAAAATATCACACAGACTTGCTTACAGCCCAATCTGAAAGGTATTTCTTTTAAACTGAGATTCCTTCTTTTGGATGACCCTAACCCTGGGTAGAAGCACTCCCATGCTGAGCTGTGAGACCTACCCTATGGAGAAACAAACAAACAAAAAAGAACAAGACAAATCCAAAGTTACTTTCTTAGTCCCCTCCTCCACACACAAACTTTATGGACAACTTTATCTCAAATGTAATTTGGGGAATCTGTTCTTTTTAATTATTTATTTCTATTTTAATGTACATTGGTGTTTGCTTATGGGTGTGTCTGTGTGAGAGCATTGGATACTCTGGAACAGGAGTTACAGACAGTTGTGAGCTGCCATGTGGGTGCTGGAAGTTGAACCCTGATCCTCTGGAAGTGTGGTAGTGCTCTTAATTATTGAGCCATCTCTCCAGCTCCAGGGGAATCTATTCTTAGGATATGATCCTGTGGTAGGAAACTAACTGGCCTCACAGTGTGTAGTATAAGTTTGTGTTCCATATACGGAATGACAAAACAAAATAACTAGCTATTTTAAAACAACACAAGCCTAGAATTCAAAGTGTGTCTTTGTGCCAACAGAAGGCAGAAGGTGTGACTGATATAATTTCTTCTTAATCTGTGATGATATTCTGCAGTGAAAGAAAATAGAAAGTAAGCAACAGTAAAAAACAGCCAGCAAAACCAGTAATTTAGAAAAACCTCTGGTGATAATGACAAAAATAAGGAAAAATACAATGGTCTATGAATGAAAAGTAAATTATTAGCTACAAATGTTGCAGATATGGAAATGGCTGGTGATGCTCAGGTTACATATCAATGTGCCAAGGCTACAAATGATGTAAAGGTGCTTCATGGAGCATGTTTGACATCAATAACTAATAGACTGTAGTAAGTAAGAGAGAATATTCTAGAAAATGGGGTGGGGCTGGTTAGATCACTGAGGAAGGAATTACAGCTGTGGACATCATCATCTCTTGCCCAGTATTTCCAAACTACTCTACTGGAAGACCTGCCTGTGGACTCAGGATTTCAGACCTGTACTTCAGCCATATGCATATGAACCAGTACTTCCTTTGCAATGGACTCATCCCCATCATTCCTCTTATACTTAAAGTTGTATCAGTACCAACCTTTCAGTGTATGAAAAAAGGTGATTTCAGAGGTAGGGTTTTTTTGTTGTTTGTTAAATAAGCTTTCCTGGTGTATCTAAATCTATTATATGCCATAATTTGAAAGTGGTTGAAAAGCAGACTGTTTGCAGTAGTTGGAATACATCCCACCATTAGAAAATGACCTGGTGGGCAGTGGTGGCCTTTAATCTTAGCATTTGGGAGACAGAGGCAGGTAGATCTCTGTAAGTTCCAGACCAGCCTGGTCTACAGAGCAAGTTACAGGACAGTTAGAGCTGTTAAACAAAGAAACCCTATCTTGAAAAAAGGAAAGAAAATGACCAATGAATTGTCCTGACCGGACTCCAGGGACTGACTGACCTGTCAGCAGGAAAGGGAACTAAGAAAGGACAGACACAAGGACTCAGAAAAGCTGGGATCGGGTGGGCTGGACTCTCTGATGGAGAAGCTCCAGGACTCTGGAAACTCAGTGTGTTTATTATATACAGTTGAACATGACAGCAGGATATTGCACACAGCTGAACAGGAGGCAGGTTTATCTATTCTCTATAGGAGCCGTCTCCACAGAGGAGTAGTCTTTGGCCTTGAACATGGATGACAGGAGAGGAGGCTGCAGTGGACATTTTCTGCACATACTATCAACATTTGCATTCAGATCACAAGAAAGCTACGCCATCCTTCTGAGCCTCACCTGGGAAAGGCTTTGCTACTCCCATGAGACTGAAGCATTAGTCCTTAACATAGCTGGCTTATGTCAACTACACACATCCACTCAGGACTTCACTCACTAAAGATGTGTCCAGACATTGACTGTTACATATAGATGGTAAATAAACACATGAAAGATGTTCAGTAACATAAGGTTATTGGGTTGTTTGTGTGTGTGTTTTAAAAACAAATATGCATGTAAGTCTTGGAGAGATGACTCAGCAGTGGTTGGAATCACTTGCTGCTCTTGCAGAGGACCTGGGTTAAGTCCCCAGCATGCGCACTAGGCAGCTGGCAATTTTCTGTATCTCCAGCTCCAAGGGATAGTACCAGCCATGTACACAATGCATGGATAAACATGTATAGTGTGTGTGAGAGAAAGAGGGAGGTAGCTCACACCTTAAATCCTACTACTCAGCAGGTGGATATCTGTGAGTTCAAGGACAGTCTGGTCTACATAGTTCTAGAACAGCTAGAGCTATGTAGAGAGACCGTGTCTTGATAAGAAAACAAACAAACAACAAAAAAAAATTTAACCAACCAAAGAAACAAACAAACAAAAAATGTTTTGCCTAGGGACCTGAGGAAGGATGAGGCAGTTATTTAAGTAGAACCATCCATCTTCTGTCTGTGTGGCCCCTTTTTTCAGGAGTTTGCCCCTCTCTTCTGGTTGCTAACAGGGTACTTCTCACTTACTGATGTAGTAGGGGCCATCTCACCATCCCAAATGCCATCCCTAAGCAGGTCGGTCGAGGCTATTGTGTTAGTTACTTTTCTGTTACTGTAAAGAGACACCATGACCAAAGCAATTTAATAGAGGGGGCAGATTAATAGAGCAGATTATTGGGGCTTACAGTTTCAGAGGGTTAGCATTCTTGACCATGATGGCAGGGAGTGTGGCAGCAGGCAGGCAGGCATGATGCTGGGCCAATGGTTAGAACTTACATCTTGATCCACAAGCACAGGTCAGAGAGAGAGAGCTAACTGGGAATCTTTTGAAAGTTCAAAGCCCTCTCCCAGTGACACACCTCCAACAAAGCCACACCTCCCAATCCTTCCCAAACAGTTCCACCAAGTGGGGATCAAGTATTGCAATAGGGCCATTCTCATTCAGACCACAGCTATCTAAGAAAAGAAAAGCAGCTGAGCAAACCGGAGAAGGAAACCAGTAAGTGGCTTTTCTCCATGGTCTCTGCTTCAGTTCCTGCCTCCAGGTTTCTGCCTTGAGTTCCTCCCTTGATGTGCCTTGATGGTAGACGGTAACCTGTAAGCCAGACAGACCCTTTCCTCTATCAAGTTGCTTTTCACCAGTGTTTTATCACAGCAACAGAAAGGAAACTAAGGTACTATCCAAACATCCCTCAATGGGTGACTATCTAAATAAATGATGGTATTTGCATGCAATAGTATACTGCATAACAACAACAAAACTCTATGCAATCAATGCCTTGAAGTAACCACAAGAATATTCTGGGTGTGAAAAACCCAGTCTCAAAGAATATACTACAATGCAGCAATCAAGAAATAACACAGAGCCCTATAGAGATGACTTAGTAGTTTAGAACACTTAACTGCTTTGTCAGAGGTCCTGAGTTCTGTTCTTAGTATTCATGGTACTGCCTGTAACCTACCTTGAGGGGACCCCATACCCTCTTCTGGATTCTGTGGGTACCTGCACACATGTCTTACATTTACACTTATAAAAATAGCACAGGAATAGAGACAGAACTGTTAAGGTGAGAAGGGTATGGTGAAGGAGCAGCAAGAGGGGTGCTGGGATGATGCTCTGTTAGTTTCTGTTGAGTAGCATTGACCAAAATAACCAAAGCTACTTAGAGGTAGGATTTATTTTGCTCATAGTTTCAAAGGGCCCATTTTAAACTTTCTTTGTCTCATGTATTTGGGCAGAATATCAGTTGTGATGAGTCATAGACAGGAAGCAAAGAGAGGACCGTGGGATAAGATACAGCCCTGAGGTCAAGTCCCTAGTGGCTCTTGTCTTCACCTAGGCCTCACCTCCTAAAAACAATCACAAAATAGGGGCTGGAGAGGTGGCCCAGCAGTTTAGAGGACTTATTGCTGTACACAGGACCCTAGTTGGGTTTTCAGCTCCCATATGATGGCTTACTACCATCTGTAATATCAATTCCAAAGGATTGGATATCTCTTCTGACCCGCGGGGACAGGAAGCACACGTGTGATGTATGTACGTACGTGTAAACAAAACATTCATACCTATAAGTATAAATCACAAAGTAAGTACCACCAGCTGGTGACTGCACATTTCACACATAGGCCTGTGGAATACATCTCCTTTCAAGCCATGTTAATGTAGAGTTGGGTTATTGTGATTATGAGGGTGGCTTTAGAGGCTGCGCGTGTAGAATTGCACAACACACAGGCACAAATGAGTCTACGCTGCTGGAGTGGAAGTTCCGTGGTTTGTAACAGTTACTCTTTGGATTTTGATGTTGTGCTGTAGTTGTGTATGAATAATCCTAAGGAAGGCTGATTGGGAAGAGCATAGCAGGGATGTCCTATATCCAGCGATGAGAAGCCCGAATGTGGCACTTTTAGCCTACGGAAGAAAAGTTAGATTCTTTTTTTTTTTTTTTTTTTAATGTATTGATTTCTTACATTTTTTTGTCCCCCCCCTTTCTGGCACAACATTCATTTATTCACACAATTAAGGTTAGAGCAATGGTGTGAGGCTTCTTCCATTCTCCTCATGGGGATGGAGGTACCTTCTCCTCCATGTAGGTCTGGGCTCACAACGTCTGGTCTGTCCCTTTGAATCTGGCTGGGCTCAGCTTCTTGGAGTAGCTTCCTGGATCACCCTTGCTGCAGGGAGTGCAGGATCTCAGGTCTCTGATGAAGGAGAGTCTCAGCATGTCCCACCAGTGGGGGTCTGATGAGCTTCCTTTTTTATGCAGGTGTCTTTCATTGTTGCTCTATGCACTCCTAGCCTAACTACGTCATTCATTGTTTTTTTTTTCTTTCTGTTTTCCTTTTTTTTTAATTTTTTTTTTACACTTTATTTATTTATCTTGGTGTTTGCCTGGAACTGGACAGTTGTTAGCTGCCATGTGGGTGCTGGGAATCGAACCTGGGTCCTCCGGAAGAGCAGATGGTGCTCTTAACCGCTGAGCCATCTCTCTAGCCCCTCCTTTTTTTATTTATATATTATTTGGTGATTTAACATCATGCTCCCCATCAAACTCAGTTATCAGAACTCTCAGATTCATACCCACTCCTATGATCTCCCCATTTACAAAAAACGCCTGTTCATTATGCCTTTAATCCCGACACCTGGGAGGCAGAGGCATACCTGTGAGTTCAAGGCCAGCCTGGTCTACAAAGCAGGTTCTAGGACAGTCAGAGCTCAAAAACAAGCAGAAATTACATTGTAAATTTGTTTTTAATTTTTTAGATTTATATATATGAATGATTTACATGTATGTATGTACGTGTACCACTCGCATGTTTGGTAGCTCAGAGGTCAGAAGAGAGCAGTGGAATGGTTGTGAACCACTATGAGGATGCAGGTCCTCTACATGAGCAACAAGTGCTTTTAACTGCTGAGCCATCTCTCCAGCCCCTACATTCATCATTCATTCATTCATTCATTCACTCCTCTGTGTGTGTGTGTGTGTGTGTGTGTGTGTGTGTGTAACATGTCTTTAGGACAGACAACTTTTAGGAACTGGTCAATCTTGTTACTATCTGGAATCCTTCCAGAGATCAAACTCAGGCCATTGAGCTTGGCAGCAAGCACGTTTATCCACTGAGCCACTTTGCCTACTTAAGAAAGTGATTGTGATTTCACTTTCTTCATTGTATTTGAGTCTCCCCCCCCCCAGAATTACAGCAGTCACCTGAGTGAGAGAGTGGAGACACTGGAAACAAGCTGAGAGTGACCGTGAACAGATTTGCTAAGCACTTAAATCCTTGACAACATCCTTAGTGCCCAAGCCATGCTTCCAACACACTGCTTCCAGGCTTGGGGCGGCTACATAGTTCAAGGCATCGACACTCAGCCTTGGAGAGCAGGGGGAATCATGGAATCAGATCTCTCCAGGACGGAGGAGGTTTCCAGTGATTGTAGTGTGCATCTAGCTATGAAAACCACTGACTTAAGTTGATTTTAGTAGATATCCAGTTTCTAGCAGGCAACAACAACAACAACAACAAAAAATTACCTGGGGTATTGTCTTACTGAAAGCATTTATTTTAAGTGAGAGAGAAGGTAGGACCCTTGGGTATTGAAAAGATCAGAACCAGTTCATGAGCTTTGGTTTAGTGATTTGTGAAACTTCCATAACATTAACATTCATTCCCACAAATTCTTGGATGACTGACTGGGACAAATGCACAGTGAAGTTGCAATGCTAAAAATAGAACCAGCCAGAATAACAAAGAAACATGGTTTGGTCCTCTGCCTTGCTGGAACTTCTCATTAGCATGGTCAGTGGCAGCATTTCTGGCTGACAGGATGGGAGCCGTCGGCCTCAGAGGCAGTGTTGTGTCTGTCCTTTCCAAGTGCTAGGCAACCAACCAAAGGCGCCAAGAGATGCTGACATGAGGATCTGTTCCATTAGCTTCAGAAACATCTGTCATGGTTTTCCACATCTGCAATCAGAGGATCTCCACAAACAACAAAGAAACAAGCAGACAGAAACCTAAGAATTAGATAGAAGTGAACAGCAGTGACACACGCCTTTAATCCTGGCACTCAGGAGGCAGAGGCAGATGGATCTCTCTGAGTTTGAGGCCAGCCTGGTCCTCAGAGTGAGTTCTGGGCAGCCAGGGCTATGTAGAAATCCTGCCTCAAAAAAAAAAAAAAAAAAAAATCCTGTAAGAACTGTTGATCACTTCGGGGTTTCAGACTTGACCCGGAAAACAAATGAATCACTTGCTGGGTTTCTGCCTACACACAACTTTTCCTTTGGCCCTTTTTGAGACCCCTAAGCAATGGGAAACAAAAACTTAAAAGTAAACCCACAGAATTAATAAAAGTGTAAAAGCAGGGAGGAGTGGGAAGATGTCCACTTCTAAAATTCAATAAACTTAGGGAGACAATAACAAACAAAAGGAGGCCAGTGAAGAAGGCCTGGAGGCTAGCAGTCTGGACCAATCCCTAATGTTGGCTCAAAAATTCGGATTCTGACAGAGCCCTACTAAGGATCGGCATGAGTACCTGGATTGCCAACTCCTTGCAGGTGATATCAGCAAAATTGTTCTGGTCGGCAGGCCACAAGCACAGTCTGCTGGTAGAACCCAAGAGGGACTAAGGCTGAGAGGGAGCATTGGGGATGGGGTGGAGGCTGGAGCCATGGAGATTCATTACAGCTCTAACATGGGACCTGAAAAACCACTCTTCACACAGGACATGGAAGCCACAAAGCTGCAGACAGTTGGCTCTGTAGAAATCAGATTCAGAGTTACCCAATCTCAGTTTTAAAAAAAACCTAGAATTTCTGCAAAGCACCCTGACTTTGTCTTATTTTTGTCAACGGACAGAAGGTATCTGTGTTAAAGACAAGTGACTTTTCTAGGGAGAGCCAGAGTTGCACGTTCTGACATTCCTGTTGAGGAGAGAGCAAGCTGAGGTGAACCATGGTGCAGATGCCAGGGTACCAAACACCCAGTTTGTACTGAGGATGTGAAAAGCCATGAAGATTTGACCAAAGGGTCTTAGACTGGCTAGTTTTATGACACCTTGATAGAAACTGGAGTCACTTGAGAAGAGGAAGCCTCAATTAAGAAAATGCCCACATAAAATGGGCTGGAGGCAAGACTGTAGAGCACTTTCCTAATCAATGATTGATGAGGGAGAGCCCAGCCCACTGTGGGTACTGCTATTCCTTGGTTGATGGTCCTGGGTTCTATAAGAAAGCAGGCTGAGCTGGGTATGGTGGTGCATGCCTTTAATCCCAGCACTCAGGAAGCAGAGGCAGGCAGATAGATCTCTGAGTTTTAGGCCAACCTGGTCTATAGTTTCAGGATAGCCAGAGCTGTTACACAGAGAAACTTGTCTGGAAGTCGGGGAAGAGCAAGCAAGCTGGCAAGCCAGTAAGCATCTCCCCTTCATGGCCTCTGCATCAGCCTCTAGGTTCCTGCCTTGAGTTCCTATCCTGACTTTGTTGATGATGAACAATTCACCTGGTGCGGTTTGAATGGCAGTGCCCCTCCCCCAGACTCAAGTTTGAAGAGGTTTCAAAAGCTCATACCAGATCCATCCTGCCTCTCCCTCTCCCCCCCCCCTCTCTTTCTCTCCTGCCTGTGGATCAAGATATAAAGCCCTCCTTAGTTACTGTTCCAACACCATGGCTGTCTGCTCCCCACCATGATAACCATGGACTAATCCTTTGAAAATGTGAGCAAGCCCCCGAATAAATGCTTCCTTTGTGAGAGCTGCCTTGGTCCTGGTGTCTCTACAGCAATAGAGCAGTAACTAGGACACCTAGGAAACACTCTCCCCAGACAGTCCATGATCACATTCTGACCCTGTGGAGAATGGATCCTAGCAGGCCTCACTCTGCACTCAGTCATGACTGCATGTAAATACTTTCTCTTTTCCATTTTCTTCTTGTTTTAAAGGATTTATTTTATTTTTTGCCATCCATAACTCTATCTAGTTCCAGGAACCCATCTTATGAATTCCATGGACACCAGGCATGAATGTGGTGCACATAATACTCATACACACAAAATAAATACATCTTTTAAAAAAATTAAGCCAGATGGTGGTGGCACAACACACCTTTAATTACACAACTTGGGAAGCAGAAGTAGGCAGATCTTTGAGTTCAAGGCCAGCCTGGTTTTTGGAGAGAATTCCAGGATAGCCAGAGCTACAAAGAAAGACCCTATCCCGAGAAGGAAAAACAAAAACAAAAACCTGATCTCTCTCTCTCTCTCTCTCTCTCTCTCTCTCTCTCTCTCTCTCTCTCTCTCTCTTTCTTTCTTTTTGAAATAAAATACACACATGCAGAGCCTGGTGTTTTTGAATTGGACACCCTAGAACTGGAATAGCAGATGTTTGTGAGCCACTCAATGTGAATGCTAGGTAGTGAATTGGGGTCCTTTGAAAGAGTAGCAGTGTATGCTTCTAACTACTGGGCTATCTCTCCAGCCCCGAGATAAAGCAACTATGGGTATTTCAATAGCGGTATCTACAATTAACATAAAATAATTGTTTTTGTTTCTGCAGAGAGGGCAGACTTGGTGACACACATCTTGAATCACAGCTCTCAGGAGGCAGAGACCGGTAGATTTCTGAGTTTGAAGCTAGCCTGGTTTACTTAGTGAGTTCCTGACCAGTCAGATCTACACAGTGACACTCTGCCTCAAAAACTAAATACAAATCAATTGGTTAATGAACAGTGTGTTTTGAACTAGGTAGAGGCAGATGGGAATAACAATGGTAGAGGCAGATGGGGTGAAGTTTACCCTGAACAACATGTCCCATCTGAAGCTAGCCACAAATCACCTACCTTGGTGAAAGCATCAGGCAAGCATGTTTACAGCAAGGTAGAAAAATCTCTTCTGGAGGTGTTAGATAGTATTATATTTATAGCTTTAGTTTGTGAAGGTTACAGGTCTGAAAAGTAATATGTTTCAAGACGCTCATCTATTGGTTATGAGACTGTTAGGTCAGATGCAAAAATAAAAAGAAATAGCTGTTAAGGGGCCTAAAACTGCCTGAGATAACTCAGGCTTCTGACCTATAACATTCCATGTCTTTCCAGTTGTGATGGTCTGGTCAAAGTCAAAAGCTCTGGAGATCTTTTATGGAGACCACCCAATATCTGATATAACATGTACACATCACATATAACAGAGTATTATGGCATTGTGGTACATATTGGTCATTCTAGCACTTAGAACAATGGAAGCAGGGGGATTAGCAGCTTGTTTACATGGCAAGAATGATTGCCTAAAAACCCTACTCAAACTAACAACAATAATAAAACAGGGCTGGTGAGATGGCTCAGTGGGTAAAAATGCTTAGAATGTGAGCCTGGCCACTTGAAATCAAGCCCCAAATCCACAGTGGAAAGAGAACGGACTCCCTCATGTTGTTCCCTGATGTCCGTGAGTTCTTTGACCTGCACCTTGTGTACTCACTCATGTACACACACACATAAACACACACACACCATGTACACACATTATAAACACACACACCGTACACACATATTATATAAACACACACACACACACACAAACCATATACACACATTATAAACACAACACACCATACACACAGTTTCAGAATATTTGTTTAGTTATGGTCACTTTGCCAGTAGCTACACCACTAAAGAAAAAGTCTCTCTCCTCCATTATCTCCATATAAATCCTCAGGGAGGGGGTAGGGCCTCAAGAGTTCCTCTTCTCCTGATGGAATGCTGATGGGTCAAATCTTACAGCTCTTTTGCAGGTAAACATAGCAGCTGTGGGTTCAAGAGTTCAACAGCCCTGCCATGCCCAGGAGACAGTGCCACCTACCCGTCCCTTTCATTCTGCCTGCTGTCATTCCACTGAGGTTCTGAGCTATAGATGCTGATATAGACATCTGCTTATGGCTAAGCATCTAACACCCACTTATTCTCAACACTTCGAGGGGTCACATAATTGTTTTGAGACAGAGTCTTGCTGTGTAGCTCAGGCTGACTTTCAAACTCATGATCCCTCTGTCTCAGCCGTTCCAGATGTTGAGGTTATTAGAGGCATGCACCAACACATTCAGTGAAACCAAAAGCATTAAACAAGTCTTTTTGAAATTATTAATTTTTGAAGTATATGCATTCATGTATCTCTGTGTGGCGGTCTGTGTACGTGAGTGTAGGTACCTATGGAGGTCAAAGGCATTAGATCCCTTTGGGGCTGGGATTATAGGTGGTTGTTAACCACTAGGAGTAGGTGTTATGAACTAAACTCAAGTCTTTTGTAAGAGCAGGATGTGCTCTTAACCACTGAGCAATCTCTCCAACCCGATCATGAGCTCTTATCTACTTAAGATTTCACCCAAGATGCCAGGTAAAATGGTATGTGCCTGTAATCCTATGACTAAGACAAAGGGTTGTTTTGACTTAAGGTCATTCTGTGTTACAATATAATGAGTTCAAGGCCAGCCTGGGCTATATAGCAAAGAAAAAGAAAAAGCTACACCAACCAAGCATTTTAAGATAGGCAATCCTTGGCTGGAACTTTCTGTATATGTGAGGATAAGCTTGAACTTCTGATCCTTCTGCCTCCACCATCTCAAGTGCTGGAATAGTACACAGGCTGCCGTACCCTGCTCAAGTGCCCGTGTCTAAGTTATGAGTGCCTATTGGTTTCTAAGTCAGTTTTGTTCTATGTAAATAATGCACAAACATAAGTGCATGATACACACAAACATGAAAAAATAGAAAACAAATATCCTACAGCTTTCATTTAAATTCATTTGTCAGTTTCCAAGTTGGCAGCAGGGGATGCAGCCGCCGGCTGTGCAGCCCGAGGCAGTCTAAAAGTGAAGTTTGAAAATTTAAGTATAAAAAACAATAATCTGATGTACTTATTTCTGTAAAGGTTTTTCCGTTTTAGGAGAATATGGTAGAACACATGTCAACCCTTAGCACTTAGTAGTAAGCAGAGAGATGTAGCCTGGGCTTCATCATGAATTGCCAGACCAGCCAGGGCTACCAAAACAAAATATAAAGCCCAAGCTCTGTTTTCTTTATAAATGAAATTCTAAGAATGTCTGGAGATTGTCATTTGGGTTTACAGATGGGACAGAATTGTCAATAAAGTTAAACTGAAATGCCACATACAGCTAAGTATAATGGCACACAGGGAACCCCAGGACAGCCAAGGCTACAGAGGTAGAAACTGTCTCAAAAAAAAAAAAAGAGACACATTCAGTTCAGCCTTGAGTGTGACGGTTAGCTACTTTTGTTTGCAAGCAGTCTCCACATCTATTTATTTTATGTGTATGTGTGTATGGGTGTCCTGCCTGCATGTGTGTATGGGTGTCCTGCCTGCAGGTGTATCTATACACTACCTGTGTGCCTAGTGCCGGAGGAGGCCAGAGGAGGCTGTCAGATACCCTGGGAGTGTAGTTGTAGACACTGGTGAGCCCTTTGTCAGGTGTGCTGACCTATCAATTTCCGAGTTCTCTCACTGAACCTGGAGAGAGGTTGATGGTCAATGAGGGTCACCAGTCGTCCCCATCCCCACCACATGGTCTCTGGGTCACAGGTGTGCCTGACCACACCTGGTGTCTTTGAGTGGGCATAAACTATCAAATTTTTGGTTAACAGTTGAATTTTGAATAACAAAATGTTAAATGCCATATTTTTTAGGTCTATGAAGTAGTTGAAGACTCTTGTTTATTTAATATATGTTAGCATGTATCTGGGAAACTTAAACAACATGACTATTACATGTCAAACTTAAGTAACAATGATCTACAGTTTTTAGTCATCTTAAAAACTGAAGTTTAAGGGGCTGGAGAGATGGCTCAGCGGTTAAGAGCACCCTCTGCTCTTCCAGAGGACCCGGGTTCGATTCCCAGCACCCACATGGCAGCTAACAACTGTCTGTAGTTACAGTTCCAGGCAAACACCAAGGCAAATAAATAAATAAAGTTAAAAAAAAAAACCCTGAAGTTTATATTGTAAAATTAGGCGATTTATAAATGGGTGTATAGTTTTGAATAATGTCTTTAAGTATGATGATCATGTAAGTATCATGTGTAAAGTGACAAGTATCTTAAATATGTATCATTATACAAATTTTTAAACATAGGTACATAAAACATCTTATGTATATATTGTAACTAACATAATTATATATTATGACTGGTATAGTTAAACAGAGGTAGAAATTTCATGGTGGGAATAACAATGAAATGCTTAATGTGCATTAATGTGTAAAATATTTTAAACAGGTAGAAATGTGTAAAATATGGCAATTATAGATTTAATTTTGTATCAATATATAAATTATCTTAGACATATAAAACGATTTTAGATTTAAATTTGTATCTTTAGTGAGCAGAGCAGAGAATTCTATGTCCATTAATCTGGAAAAATCTTTCTTGAGTTCTCTAAGCCTTTCTCTCTCTCTCCTTCCCACTCTCTTTCATTGTCTGAGACAGGCCACTCAAGACAAGGCTGCTCTATGTTCCTTGGTTGGCTCGGAACTCTATAGGCTGACTTCAAATCCACAGGACTCTGCTTGCCAAATGCTGGGATTAAAGGCTGCACCACCACATCCAGCTCACCTTCCTGTGTTATTAGTGCATGGTTTAGTCATTTTAGCAATTTACTCTGAGTTTTAAAACATTTTCTATTGTATCAAAATTTAGACACAACCAATCATAAGTTTATATATGTATATATATATTTATAAATATATGTATGTACACACACATACACATACCTTTTGTTTCATTGTCCAAAGTATCTATTTTAGTGGGTTAAAAAAATAGAAATCTCAAGTGTTCCCCATTACGGGAACTATAAAAGCCATTATCATCAGTTAAATTACTTTATTTTCTAAGTATTTGCAAGTTAATACACCATAATTATTAAACATGAATCCAGTGGGAACATCAAAAATTTCTCCCAAATACTTCCTTCTTCTTGGATTGCTGTTTCTCATGTTTGCAAGGCTTCCACTTTTCCATGCTAACTGAGGGTGCATTGTGGATTGATTTAGGTAGGAGTTTTGAAGGTAGCTTCCTCAGTTTTATCCCAAGACTGGTTCCCCTCCTTCTCAGGTCTGTCCTACATATATACTACATGAATGTAGACATGCTCCAGCCACTGCTGATCACCCCTTACATATGTCTTTCCATAGGAGCCAATGCAGTTGTTTCTGATCCAAGAATCAGGTCTGTTATTTTGGGACTTTCCTGTGAGACAAATGTACACCCTAGGGGGTCCTCTGACACCCTCCCCCCAACCTGTTGGGTTGGATGGAATGAGTGCCTCTTTAGCATTTTTATGATCTGGTGCTCATGGACCATCAATGCAAAAAGGAGTAAGAAAGAATTGTAATGATAGGAGAAAGGGCCTGTGATGGTACCCGAACTAATGGGGGAAATTCTAGTGAATGGTTTTCTCTGGGTACCATGTTAGGTGCCAAAACTGTCAATGGAAATTAGTCACTCTGCTTTATGCTGAGTCACATAAGAGTGACCATAGTCCAGAAATTAGTCACTCTGCTTTATGCTGAGTCACACAAGAGTGACCATAGTCCAGAAATTAGAACTCAAGTTGCCCTGAATGACATGTTCCATCCAGAGAGATGACACAAATGTTTCTTGTCCCAGAACAAAAGGAAGTCGTAATTCAATACATTTGCCAGCCATTGCCGGGGTGTGCTAGCACACTGGTGGGAGGCCGGGGGGGTGGGGTGGAGGGTGGGGTGGGAGAGGCTTGCAGCAAAGCAGGAAGGGTTCTACAGCCTCAGATCTTGCATTCTTAGCTTTAGGCCTGGCAGAGGTCAGAAGTCCATCAAAGTTTATGATACCTTCCAAGAAACCGCTCTGTTGCTTCGGAGACTGTTAGGTCAAGTGCAAAAGTCAAAGGGCCTAAGACAATTTAATTAGCCAATATAAGTTTGCCTGACCTGTAATGTCCCATCTCTCCACAACGGCCATGTTCTAATAAGCCACGGTCGAGTTTTCAACAGGATCTTGAATGTAGCTGTAGCTTCTTTTGTTTAAAATTTATATCCATTGATTCTGTGTGGGGGAGACTTATGCATGCCACAGTGTTCCAAGCTCCGGCGATGGAGGCATCCGCCCACTCCGGGGCATCTCCTGCCCAGTCTGCCCATGCGTGAAGCCCTGCTCTCTGGGAACTCACCTCCCCACTCGGGGAGAGCCCTGCTAGGGCTGCGAGAGGCCCTAGTCTCAGACCTTCCCAAGGGACCGGAGTGTGACAAGCACTCAGCACGTGGCCCCGCTGATGAGCTTCCCCCGCCCGCCACAGTGTGTATGTAGAGGTCAGAGGATAACTTGTGGCAATCAATTCTCTACTTTTCCTCTGTGGCTCTTAGGAGTCCAACTCTGGTCATCAGGCTTAGCAAGCATGTCTACCTATAGAGCCATCTTGCTTACCCTTTAAATTTCTCAGTGCACTATTATTGCACGTTTGTATGTGTGTGGTATGCCTGCCAGCCGCCCATGTGGAGACCGGAGGACACCTTTATGGAGCTGACACCCTCCTTCTGAGATCTTGAACTCAGACCAATCAGGCTTGTGCAGCAAGCACCTTTAGTCATAGAGCGAGGTACAGCTTTCTCAGAGAGCCTCAGTTCCCTGTGATGAGAAAGAAATCGGTCTAAACTGACCATGTCAAAGTAAAGCAGTGGTTTCCAGAAGAGGGGAAGGGAATTAGAATACTAACATCCTTTGCTTACAAAGGAGAAGGTCAGCGGGCATTCTAAAATGACAAGAACAAATGTTAGGACCTCATCTGTTGATTGAAGATATTTGCCCTTAGAAGAATTAAGAAAGTTGGCATCCATCAGAGAAATGCAAATCAAAACAACTTTGAGATACCACCTAACACCTGTTAGATTGACTAAGATAAAAGGTACAGATGACAGTCTATGCTGGAGAGGATGCGGAGCAAGGGGAACACTCCTCCATTGTTGGTGGGATTGTAAGCTTGTTCAGCCACTTTGGAATACAATATGGAGGTTTCTCAGAAAATTGAGAATCAATCTCCCCAAGGACCCAGCAATACCACTTCTGGGTGTATACCCTAAAGAGGCACATTC